>JASCQY010000102.1:6447680-6463378 GCA_030264315.1 Sardinella tawilis | reverse complement strand
GGGGTGGATGGAGAGAGCAGCTTCCCTGCCAAAGCAGACTGCATGCAGCTGCATCTGTGGGAGTTTGCATGTTACGATTCTTTCATTGCCTCCACCCCGTACTGTATAGCCAGCCCTCACTGTCTCTCACTCGCAGTATAAATGGTTGCTTCCTGTAATAATACAAAAAAAATATTTGATGCGGTGTGGGGAAACTTGGTATCATTGGTTTCATCCATCATTTGCAGCCTGTTTGTTTCTATGTGTTCTTTAATGGCCAATGCCAGGAGCAAACTGATTCCGACCAATTAGGACACTCTAAAAGGACTGAGAAATAAATAATTAACTGATAAATCAGAGACAAACAAAAGTGCAAAATTGTTGTCGTTATTTTTATTACAGATAATGGGGAGGTTTGTGTGTGTGTGTGTGTGTGGGTGTGTGGGGTGGTGGGGGGGGGGGGGGGGGTGGGGTTATTCAGTGTCAGCATTTTGAAGTAATTTAACTTTTTGAAAGTTGAAAAAACTATACCCCAGTGTTCTTAATTCCACCTGAGAAAGTTCACAGGCAAAAAGTTTAAATGTGCTGTTGGGGTAAAATAGTTATTGTGGGAAAAATGGCTTTTGGGAAGAAAAAAAAACAAGAGAAGAAAGGCCATACAAAATGTCAACAGTTAGAGATTGTGTGAAACAGCCTGTGTTCAGACACACCAGGTGATTCACAGGTTAATAATTTGGCACTGAATCGAGGAGCTTAAGAGTTTGTGTGTAAGTGGATTTTCCGTACCAGTGTCCAATCCTCGCCCCAGGACCTCCCAGACAAGTGATCTTACTCGAGAGAAGTTGATATCTGACCATTTGTCAACTTAAGAGCCCATTAAAAACATGGCTGGAATGGGGGGTACAGTGAAAATATTGACGTTAACAGCACGGAGAAGGGCCGGAGAGGAAGGTTGAAGAAGAAAGGCAGCCATGTAGCTGAGAGGCGAGAATGGTAGACACAGAGTTTGTTTTTTCTGGCTTACGTGGGAATGGCTGTGCGCTAGTGCCCTGCTAAATGTGTGATCAACATGACAGCGGCCACTCCTCCCTGCGCTGTAACTGTCAAAGCAGAAGAAACACTAATAGTCAGTCTCAGACAGAACAAATAAACTCACCTGAGCAATAACAGGCTGAGTGAGCTGTGATAAGCACTGGTCATTTTAGCCCAATTTAGACCTTATAGCTCGTTGGCCCAGTTATCTGACTAAACAACTCCTTGAGTCCTCTGAAATGATTATTTTGCTAAGCCTTGATGCATTAATTATTGAGTTAACACTACGCGCCGTGTTAATACTAGGCCTTAAGCCTATAAGGTGAGAATCATGTTGAATGTGAGACAGGAGGACTGGGGTCCATGTGAAATTTTACACAATTCATTGGCTGTGTGAATGCAAAAGTATCATTATGATCCAGCCTGCCACACTGGCAAGATTAGAAGAAAATTTGAATTATAGATTCATTATTATGTGAAATATTATTTCATATGCCATTCTTCTTAGTGATTTTCTTTTAAAGAAACTCAAAATCACAAAATCTTGCTGCTTTTGCATAGACAGGCAAAAAAACGGATGCTAAGTCATGGTTAGACATGGTTAGACACGGTTAGACAAAAGACGTTGCATGAGTAACAACCGTATGACTCTCACTGATCCTTATTTTAGACTAGAGCTTAGGAGAGAAATGGACATGTCATTAAAATCTGGATGCCTGTCTCCCATTTCCTGCATTCATCTAAAGTTTCCAACTGTAAGAGATCTGAATTATTATATTTTCCCGTAGGGAAATGACTCACCTTATTATCACTGTCATTTAATATAAACCCCTGACTTTGACAAGGTGGTCATATTTAATAAAGGGCTGGATATAAAGGTATATGCATCAGTGGGAATGTGGAGGTTAAGGCCAACCTCAGCTGGAAAATAATGGCCTTTGCTCTGAGACTAACCTGCACTGAAAGAGTGAGTCCATATTTAATTAACTATAGGCAGAATAGTCATGCTTCCAGGCGATAAAGAGGTTGGCCGGGCCGGGCGGAAGTGACCCTTTTATGGCTTGGTGGTGGAATTGAACTGAGGAACATTTGTTTGAGAGTTTGGGAAGCCTGCGTTTCCTCCTCCTGTGCCTGTGCTCCTGGTGTCTCTGGGGCCACAGAGGGTGCTGACAAGCAACAGTAAATCAGACTGAGAAACATCTGAACAGCTGTTTGGCAAAAACAGACATAGCACTTTTGTTTTCGTCTTGGGATGTATGGGATGCATGCAACATACGTTTTCAGCCATTGAACATGTGCTGTAGCTATAAAGTTTTTCTTGTTTTATGGGGAAAATGCTAAACCTCTCACTGAGATATTATGCCATGCTGGATGCTATACTCAAAGTTTAAAATATTAGTTATAAATGTATGCTGAAGATGACAAACAGGCATGCAGACAGAAGGTGATAGAAATGTGTCGGTGGGCTTATTTTATTTGTTTCATTGTAAAGGTCAACATTTGATTGGCAAGGACTATTAATGCTTCTTTCACTGTTTCTTTAACTAGATATACTAGCTTTTTTAATTAGGACCAACCTGACAATAACAACAAAAAACACTATCAACAATGGACAACATAAAAAGTAAGAGCCTAATTATCTGTTGGCCATATCCTGGTTGCAAGCCACACTATAAAACTAATTACCAATGTCTGACAGATGGTTGGGGGCTTGCAGAGGTAGTGGGGGGTACTAGAAGTTTGATTTTATACCAAATGTTGTCTCGATAGTCCACTTGAGGAGCACTTTGTTTGAAAAACCATTGGCTGTTAAGAAGCAGAATAAAAGGCGATGCTCACAGCTACACTATTTCTATATCGTCCTATTGGGCTTGGGTAAAGCTGAGTGTTATTTTAATGTGTTTAAGTTTGTGCTAAAACCGCCCGGGGGAGGGGGAGGGGGAGGGGGAGGGGGGGTGACAAAACAAAACAAAACAAAAAACATTTGCTTTTTCAAAAGATCTGATGAAGAGAGATGGAGATTAGCTGGGAAAAAAAAAACATCCTCCTCAGCAATCTTGTTCTGTGGACCTATACTTCATCTGGCTAACAGGTCCACAGTATTTTAATTTACTGAAGTGGAGCTCTCCATTTCAAGTACTGGCGTACATTTCTTGCACTCAGAAACTCTGAGACTTTAAGGTAACTGACAAGTCTTACATTTCTGCTTTTCTCAAATTGGTACATTTGCACCTGCAAGAGAGGACCATGTGCTTTCCTGTGGCTTAAATTGTGATAGCGTCTGTCAGCGAAGTTTTGAGCCTTTTTCATGTTCATGCATTATAAATGCTTTGAAGGGCATATGCATATTTTAGCTGACATGAGTTACCCTTTGAATATGACACGATTTGCACTTTAAAGTGAGAAAAGAGGCCTTCTTATTGGGATTAGTCAGTGTGCATACACAGACACATCCCCATGTGCCTTTTGGTGCCTGTGATGGATCCAAGTGAGAAAAAGTTACCCAACAGGTAAAAAGTGCACACTGAAAACATAATGTATTAAAGCCTCTGAAGGTCAACACTATTGCTTATTTATGTCTGTGTCCAAAATTCACTTCATTCAAGTTTAAAATGAGATTCATTTTCATGCCCCCCTCCTGTCATGACCTCTAATGATGCTGAATATAATTAAAATGCCCTACCCATGCAGTAAATGCACTATCCATATGCCAATAATCCAAAAAGCCAAGGCATTAAGGGCATACTATGCTAACATTTTTAGATTAATTTATCAGCTTCCTAGTTACTTGGATGATTCTATGGCTCATTCTGGGGTGAATGAAGACTATTTCACTGGGCTCTATCGTTTCCTCGCAGCTTTTGCGCACTTGCAGTGGAAAGGACCAGAATGAAGCTGAAATTGCCTTCATAGTCAACTCCACGAAAATGACCATCGCTAATGGCCATCGCTGGATCATATGCTTTGGTTTGCAGACTAACCCACATGGATTGGTGAGAATGTACAATCTTGTTGCTATTTTTTTTTAAGGAGGTAAAAAAATTGCAGGCTTGCATACAGTAGAATGCCTTTAAACGTGTGAACAAAATGCTACATTACAATAGCCTTGTAGGCTGCAACATTTAATATAAAAGTATATTGGAATGTCTTTGTACTATAGAGAACTGCCTCACTGGCTGCATGTGCCTTATTTGAGACTAGCATGTGAAGAATCTGAACCTGTCACTGTGGACTGGCAGTAATGTTGCTTTGTCAGCTGGTGTGTCAACAAAGAGTATATATCTGGGATTGGTGCTCTGAATGTCCATGATCATATTGCTGTGCTGTGATGGCAAATGTGAATCATAGCTTCCTTCTGTCCTTCTGGCTCCTTCTCTGTCTGAACAAGCTGGCTCAGATCAGGTTTCTGAATGTCTTTGTGTCTGCTATGTGAGGGACTGCTCATTGTTGCCCTGAGAGTACTGACTCCATTAGAGGTATTGGTCTTACTCACTGCCATTGGTCACAGGCAGCCTGTCCTTCTGGCTTACTATACTGTAAGCAGGGGAGCAAAGCACCTAGCAATATATTGCAATCCAAAAGACGACTGAAGAGCCCTCAACATTATATTTGTCATGTAATGATATAGAATGGATCATCAGAATTAATATTAGGCACATTTGCTGTTCTGTGCCTATCTGCGCTGGTTTAGTGTGTGTGGGCGTGATGAGCATAATTGATTTGAATGAAAAGAAATTTGAGGAATGCATGTCCTTGAGGTACTCTGCATATATTACTGAGAAACAAGATAAGCTCTGACTGCGGTGTCTTCATTTTAGAACACCTCGCTTGACTTTGCTCATTTGCAGAACAAAACGGTAAAATATGTGACCCAGTCGATTTTTTTCCCCCTTTTGCAGCCAAGCATCATACAAAGAGCATGAAATATCGGCGCGTCTTTGAGGCACAGGCTTCAAAACAAAACCCAAAAAAGGGAATGGGGTGTGTGTCTGTGTGTGTGTGTGTGTGTGTGTGTGGGGGGGGGGTAGCGTGGTATGCTAGCCACAGCGCTTATGGATTAGAAACCCCATTCATTGTAGCTGAGCTGTGCTGTGCTGGGCTACTGTGCCTGCTTGCCTGCCGCTATTTGGTCATTAGAAGTGCAGGCAGTCTCCCTGGCGGGTGCTCACATCAAAGAGCTGCACACAAGTGCCTCGCTGGGCTTCTAGCGGGTCAAGGTGAGCCGACTGGACTGATGGGCTTTCTCCCTCACCACTTCAGCCTCTTCACCTTCTGCACACTTCACCTGGTCATCAGACAAAGCAGTGGCGACGCTGTCAAATGACCAGGTACAGAGAGGAGGTGGACTTTGCCATGCAACACAGGGTGTGATTGTCCATGAGAGGCTGTGTGGGCTGGACGGTGAGGAATGCCTTCTCTGGGCTATGAAAGAACTGTTCGTCCTAAGCAGGTGACCATCATCTAGGGTTGTGGAGGGCCACTGTTGCCGTGAAGTGAAACCTGTAATCAGCAGATATCAAAGCGCTCAAGCATCAAAGACACTTTTTTTTTTTTTTCGTGGGAAAGGCGTGCCGTTCTGGAACATGTGCAATAGTGCAAGGCCATGGGGACTATAACGGTCTGGAGTGGATTATACCTACACACACCACATAGTATGCCTCTCAGTGAGAGATAGTAACTGGCATTAAAAAGCTTTTGGCTTTGACCTCTCTCTAGCCTTTTAATCACCCGAACCATATAGTCTTTACTCTGTGCTTCTATGTTAATAAAATCTAATTGCCATGTAAGCTGTGTCACTAGTTTCCTCATTAGATGGCTGGCTTCATTATATATTTTT
Source organism: Sardinella tawilis (assembly GCA_030264315.1). Lineage (NCBI taxonomy): Eukaryota > Metazoa > Chordata > Actinopteri > Clupeiformes > Clupeidae > Sardinella > Sardinella tawilis. The sequence continues at coordinate 6,457,530 of JASCQY010000102.1, read as the reverse complement.
TTTCTTTGCCCAGAACCTGATAAAAATAGCGAGCAGAGGGAGGTTGTCACAAGTGCGTTGTGGAATTAGGCAAATTCATTTTAATTGTGTGCATATTCCATTATCTCCTTCAAGTCATTGGCACGTTGTTATCAGGACTGTGCAACACGTCTCTTTTAATCCGATAAATAGGACTCTCATCACTGTGCTGTGATGGCTAATTCAATATAGCCAGAGAATGGATTTCAATTACTTAGTCTTTCTGACATCTTGAAAGATCTGTTCCAACAAAACTTTAGGCAAATTATTAACTCCATGCAAGATAAAACAGTTCAGTGAGGTCATTTTTTTGCATAGGTTATTTGGGCTTTTGTGTTCTGCCAACAGTATTGTGACTGGTAACACAAGAACAGTCTGAGAAAATGAATTAATTTAACAGAAAACATATGCATCAACATTACAAGATTGACAGCACAAAGACCAGGGATGCACATTGCACACCCACACAGTGTGCGCAACATATTTAAATGAGCTCCACCGATCAGTCTGGGAGATTGTTGTGTGGTGTTTAACATCTTTCGTTATGTCAAACTAACTTTGGCAGTGGTATTGGTTCATGCAGGGAGACAATTCTAATCCTATGATTACTGCTAAGTGCAATGTTGCTTCATCGGGAAGACGTAGACATAGACATTATAGTCTGTGGCCCACTGCAATTGTGTATAGTCCATTATGGTTGCTGCCTCACAATAGCCAAGAGTGTGTTCATAAACTGGCCCCATGTCGGCTGTGCAATTCAATTCAATTAGCATATGCTTTTAAGATAAAGATTTGCCAGAGTGTTCTCTCTGTCTTAAAAGCATAGCAGATTGCAAAGTTCCACCGGAGAGGAGAATCATGATGCATTGGCCAGCCCATCTCCTTCTCCCCCTGACCTCTTAAGCACCATGGGCAGTGCAGTGTTGGCAGGTGGCTGAGCAATTATTTAGCAATGAAAACCTAACATCACTCTTAGCGCTCAAGGCTCCCTTTCCCCCCATCTGTTTGTATTCGAATTTGAGCTCTGTTTTACAGCATACTCTTCCCCTGTGATTGATTGTGGACAAGCTATTTGGCTGATTAATGGTTTTTAATGGCACAACACCTCCAACCACTGTCGTTGGGAACTGCAAAATAGTTTGTATGTTTTGTATATTTTTGTAGAGATCGCTCAGGCAATGCTTGAAACTGAGAGTTTGAGGAATCATAAAGAAATAAGTCATCCTATCCTTAGGCTTTAATGTTTGATTAATTACCCTTCCTGGTTTCTTCAACTGGGGAATTGATCTCTCACAGAGAGCTAGTAGGCCTACACATGTACAAGTATACAGCATACAGTACACACCATCATCCACACACCCATAAGCACACATAGAAACAGAATTCTGCAAGTGTTTTGCACAAATACAGAAAGATGATGCAGGGACAAAATACTTTTGATTTCTCCTCTCGCCGGGGAGGGGGAGAGAAGAAAGTTTTATAAAAACAATATTCTCCACAGGCTCTTGATTAAAACAAAAACACAGCACTAATCCTGATACTCATGGAAGGCTGTAAACCTCCTGTGAAAACCAAAGAATAAACCCAACACCCACACCAGTCAAAACAATAATAAAAGTTGATAGTATAAACACTCTGAAGTCCAAAATGAACCTACTAAGCTTTAGCAAACAGGAGTCCTCTTGACTACCACACAGCCCATCTCCAGTGGTCTGCTGCTGTCTATGTGATGGCTTTGAGCTCAGAACAGTGTATTAAAATGTGCTCTGTCTAACCAGTTGGAACTCATTTCCAAGCTAGTGACCACCTAATTAGTTTTGATGGGCGAAGTCCATCCACATTCACACAGAAATAAAAGTAATCCAGTAATCATAATCTCTTGTGGTCATAATGCTCCCTTCCTCCACCAACAGTATAATTTCACACTGTTTACTCTCCCTGGCCAGAGAAGCACTAGCATTTCTCTGTCAGTGTTAAGCCTAATGATCATAGATGATGGCATTAGAGGATGAGGAAGAAGACTGGCCAGACACATCAGTGGTATTGAACATGAGGTGAGGGTCATTACAGTAATGTTGGCACCTCCTCCACACTGGGTGCTCGCTTGCTCAGTTATCTAGCAAAGTTTATTCTCTGGCGTATCATTAGTGCACAGCTTCTGACAGTGTATGAATTAGTAAACAGCAAGTGAATAAGCACCCAAAAGAGAAAAGAAAAGGAAGTGTGTGAATTGTGTGTGTGTGTGTGTGTGTGTGTCAGTGGGTGGGGTGGGGTTATTTGCATTGCATTATATTCAGATGCAGTGCAGCTTTAGATGTCTCAGATAGCAAATGCAAAATTCTCTTAAAATTGGCACCATTTGTCTTCATAAGTATTTTTGCAAGGATAACACGCAGAGGATTTATGACATTATTAAAAGCGGTCCACAATGCAGCAGAAAATAGCACAAAAATAGAAAAAGATCATAGGCAAAGTGCTGCAAGTCGACTGCTTTGACATTAGCACCAATAATTATCTGTAAGCGGCGACATTTATGGTGTGCAATTAAAGGCCAATGCTGTCAAATACCCATAAGCTGTGTCATAGACACAAACTTTACGTAAATTGTTCAGTGCACCCTTTATTATGCTGGCATTCTCAGTAGTAGTAGGATACTCAGCTCAGATTGCACACAGAGAAACTGGGGAAAGTGTGTGCTTTCCCTTATTCTGAAGATTAGGTACACAGCTACCATTTTCTTAATGTAATGGGGGGGTTAAGGACTTGATGAATGTAATGTGTGAACTTTGAGAGATCATGATCCATAAGTCAGCAAGTGCTAAAGTACTGAAACTTGTAAGTCTACTGGCTCATTTGAGAAATGTGACACATTTGCTGCTGACACATTTGAGACCACCATAAAACTTTTAGCCGTGATATGAAATGAAAATGTGGTCATGTTTGAATTATTGCCCATGACAAGAGACCTCATATTCTGCATCTACTGAGACCTCTGACTTATAGTCAGACTTAGCCCGCTAACAGTTCCTGTCACATTTAAAGTCTTACAGTTGTGATTTGATGGTATATAACAGGATATAAAAATACTATTCAGCTGCAGTTTTATGCCGTTTATGTGCAAAACCTTGACTTCAGTCCCTCTGTGCATGCTGTGTTCTCAGAGCGCTCCATTATGCTCATCATCCTTCAGCATGACGCTAAATATTAATTTTTAAAATAGTTTTGTAGTTTGTTGTTGTGCTATATATGGTTTATTTATTCCTATGTTGTGGAGGAGTTTTTTATTTATTTATTTCTGATATTTGTAATCATTTTCATAAGCTGGAATATATGGAGACAACATCTCCTACATTTTTGGTGCTTCCACCACACCTGTTCATAGCATCACACTATTAATTTGGGGAAAAAGGCGAGTGTGCTGTGCATGTGTCTGTCTCTGAGTTTGGAAGCTCTAGCAAATAAAGTGTCTTGCTGTGAGACTGTGATTTCAACGGAGACTGAAAAGCCTTGTTCTTTGGAGCAAGAAGATCGTCGAAAAAGCGGCATTTTAGCTTTTAACAAGCATGCAAGTCTAATTTAATATCTCCCCTGCCATCAATGAGGTGCATTATCCAACCGTAATCATATTCATTACGCAGCGGAGAGATTCACCGTGTCAGAAGCATGCCAGCTTTAGTTTCGTATAAGAGCACACTCCGCTCGCCAGCTGTCAGCGCGTGTGACAACAGCTCCCAGCATCCGCGGCGCTGCCGTTTGAAAACACACTCTTTGTAACACCTTTATCTGTGGCTCTCGGTGACAGCTTGACACCAAAAGAAACACAGTTTCTCTTTCTAACAAGCTGCTTTCTCAGATTGGCTTTTGTGCTGGTTTTCTCTTCTGTCAGAATAGCTTTAACTAAAATCCTGCACAACTAAATTTAGGTGTAGAGATTGGATAATACCTGAGCCGCATTTCAATCGAATGAATATGTTTACATGTTTTACTCTAAATATTCTTGCGTGATTAATTAGTATGCTGATCCTCTATGTGACTGCACAGTTGTATTGGTCACTTTTTACACCAAGATCTTTTCTTCTTTCTTTTCCCATTTTTTTCCCCGTCTTGATGGATTTATCTAAATAGTTTGACTGTTTCCTTTGATGGCGCTGGTGCTCATTTTGGCAGCTCACTTAAGGACGCCGTTCTGCCTTCTGTGTCTCGCGCACTTGAAGCCTCTCACTGCGCAGAGGAGCCATGGCAGATTGAAGGCTTAGCACAGAGCCTTCAGAACCTGGACGCTCCCCCGCTTTCGCTGGACGCCAGCCCTCCCGGCCCCCAGAGCCGTGCGTCACCGTGGCGACGGGCCAAGGCCCCGAGCCAACTGCGGTCCTGTGCGAGCGGAGCGTCAGAGTGGAGGCATGCGGGCCCTGCGCCTGCCCTGCCCTGCCAGAGGAGGGGCGGGGAAAGGAGGGCCCTGGCGTGATGTCATGCATCAGGGAAGTAACTTAAGCCGGTCCAGGGGAAAACCTGAGGAGGGAGAGCCCAGCATGGAGCCGTAGGGCTGGGTGGAGGAAGCAACGACGGCAGCAGCAGCAGCAGTCGCTGCGGCTGCAAAAGGACGAGGAGCAGGAGGAGCGTTGGCGGGTGCCACGGTCTTATTCAGTACCCGAATGCAAAACAAAGCAAGGAGATTGTGTAAACCGTTTCATTAAGATGTCTAGCAGGCATTGGATGTTCCCTTGGGGCGCATGTAGTGCCTTTGAAATGCAGGCTTTACATTTATGCAGACCACAAACTTGTCCCCAGCAGGCCTTGCCAATGTCAATGAACATGACAAGAGCAGAGGAACCAATTGAAACCAAGCCACCAAAAAAAGGTAATAAAAAGGTGACAGACACATAGAGATGTCTGGATGGGGAAGCAGGCTGTGCGCTGCGCAGCGAGACAGGCTGCAAAGTGGACAGCAGGATTGCCTCTTGTGTCAAAAGCCCTTTGGTGACCCTTCAGCATAGAGGCATTATCCAGCCCAGTCCTCCTCGGCCCGCTGAGCCAATCTCTCCGTACAGAAGCGGAGGACTCAAAGCCCCTTGTGGGCTCACCTCTAGCATGCCTAGCATGGCAGATTATAGTGTAGAGCTCTGCAGGGACTTTGAGATAGAGGAGAGTGAGTTCTCCAAAGGACAAATACAGCTAATCCACACCGTTTGTTTTCTTTCTCTCTCTTGCTCTCTCTCTCTCTCTCTCTCTTGCGTGATCTGTCTCTTTCTCTCTCTCTCTCTCTCTTTCTTCTTCTTGTTCTCTTCTTCCCTTGTGTGTGTGTGTGTGTGTTTTTCTTCCTTTTTTTCCCAAGGATTGGACTGTGAAGTTCAGACATGCCCTGAGCGGAGCGATGAGCATTGTGATGCTGTATCTATTGTACCCATTGGAGACTGTTTGCTGATTATACAGCAGGCATCCGGTGCTTGGTGGCTTCTTAGAGAAGGTTCTTCCTAATGTCTGTCTTGTTAAGGCATATCTCTCCAGATCAGACTCATTAGTGTATGGGGGCTGTGGTATGCAGCTGTTGGGCTTCATTGTGTCCGTCTGTCAGTCTGCCTGTCTGTCTGTCTGGATGGGTCATGAAGCACAGTGCATAAGGGCTATTGTGAAAATGGTGGGGAGGCAGAGTAGGCTGTAGGAGTAGAATATGTGATATCCATTCAGCCCTCGGCTATGAAATGGAGAGAAAAAAAGCCATGTGTCTGCAGCTGGTGAAGTTAGCATCAGAAATGAATGAAGGTAGCCTATATAAGACATGAGTGCAGTGGAAGCTGTGCTTGGAGCTGGAGTTGCTTGTTTGAGTTGCCCTTACCCCTCCCTCAGGCAATCTTCCCTCAGTCTCTTCTAAACCCAGCACCCCCCCACCCCACCCCACCCCATTTCTTTTCTCTGTCTTTCCCGCAGCCTCACGTCGAGAACAAAACAAGATTAATTTCTGAGCCTTGGTGTGGACTCGCCGCCGTGCCAAGGATTCCCGGTGCAAGGCAGAATCAATAGTGCTGACAAGAGATCCGTTCATTTAACCGATGCATTCTGACATCCCCTCCCCTTTAGCTGGGGTATGACTGCATAAGCTGCTTTGCCTTCATTGGGCTCAGGGTATATAGATATCACAGGGCAAGAAAAGGTGGGCTGTGTGAGACAAATCAGGTCCTCAGACGCAGTTGGTGTTGTTTTTCTCAAGAAATGCATTCTGATTAATTATGTGACCAGCTTGTTAGAAAAGAGTGAATATGGATGCATGACTTATGTGAGAGATTTATAAACACGTATGCACAGGAAATGATGCAAAATAATTCTACCTCATTTTGTAATCAATGTACCACCTCAATGGGCTGACTGACTCTCTCTCTCTCTCTCTCTCTCTCTCTCTCTCTCTCTCTCTCTCTCTCTCTCTCTCTCTCTCTCTCTCTGTGTGTGTATGTGTTTTTGTGCATATGCATTTTAGCGCTGGAATTTTCCAAAGGGTGATTTGATTTGACTGACAGATGGCTGATCAAATGCACATTTTGAATGTGGCAGTATTGCACCACTTGCTCTGTCACTGAGTTACTGTAATAGTTCTCATGCGCTCACCCAGGACGTGTTTAAGGCAAACCAGGCAAGAGTGTCTAATTTTTATTATTATTTTTTACCTCTGAAGCTCTCCCCACAATTGTCATGTTGTACATTTTTTACACACTAATGTGTGCTAAATGCAGTGTATGTCTATATGTCACATTATGTCACATTATACAGAATTTAAGAACGAAAAGATGGTTTGTGTGCTTGGACAAGAACACCCAAGTGCTTATCATAGAAGCATGCCATTAGACTAGTCATTGGCTATCAGCATGGGCCGACTTCAGATCTTCAGATGCATTTTTTATTTATTTATTTTTTTAATAATGCAATAAACTCACCGTCAAGGTTGGCAAAGGACAATAAGGCAGCCAGCTGCTAGTGTGAATATGGTAGCTGGCCAACAAATGACACTTTGTCACATCCTCTCCTCTCATGCTCTCAATGCGTCTCACTCGTGCACATTCATCTCAGCATCTGTTACTAAAAAAGACCCAATTCTGTTAGAGCAATTAAGGTCATAAAATATACAATCAGGGAAAATAGCTGAGAACTGCACACTGCAGTTTTATGTTGGCAAATCATTCCTATTCCATTGTGAAATGGATTGGCAACGGGCAAAGGCATTTTTCATGGAGATGACAGCAATATTTTATCTTTTGCAGGAAACATTTTTCAACAGAAGAATTCAAACACAATCGCAAAGAGTTTTGCATCCTGTGCCTTTATGCTGCCATTCTATTTAAGACAACTAAGGGGAAGTTGGCAACATTGCCGAGTGACATTATAAGCAAACCCGACATCTGGTCAGAAACAATATGTTGCCCTCATCCTGTGATATGAAAACCCTTCTTTTAGCCACAACAAGTCTCTGTTCCCAAACTGCCTGTGCTAGTCATCAAAAACAATACTTAATTACTGCCCCTTGAAAGATTCATTAAGGTCCACTGATAATTGGGGGGTCTTTGCTAATCACAGGGCTGTTGCTAGTTATAAGTCGATGAAAAGGAGCGACTCATTAGGTGTGGACGAGCCCCGGCTCCAGATGTGCTAAGTGTGAGCGAGCTGAGCGCTGGGGCACGTGCCGTGTGGGCTTAAACGCGTGGGAGAGATGGATGTGGATTTAGTGCAATATGATCACTAATGTCACTAATGAACATGTGCGAAAGAAGAGCCAGACACTGTTTCTTACACTGCAGTACACTGTGCAAGCTGTGGAATCACTGCACTCTGGGCAGGAAGCCTCCAGCCATGTCAGAACCAATACGAAATTCATCAGTGGTTTAAAGGTGGCTAAGGTACAGTATGCTAAACAAGGAGGGATTTAAATCTCATCCATGCCCAACTGATAACATTGAATGGTATAGTTTTTAAATAAATGAATACTCCAAAAAATTATTTTCTGTGTGTGAGAAATTGTTCAAACAAACTCATGTTCTCTCTCTCTCTCTCTCTCTCTCTCTCTCTCTCTCTCTCTCTCTCCTAATCTTGAAAAGCAAAATTAGCTTTTTTCAATCTAAATCACATCATTAAACAGCTGCCATGATGAAACTGTTGCTAATAAGAAGAGAACATAGTATTTAGGTTTCATTATGAACCATCTGGCTTAATAAATCAAATAACATAACAAAACAATTCAATTAGTAAATATCTTCTGAGAAATTTGTTCATAGCTCAGTTACCAATAGTCTCATTTATTAGATTATGCATGTGTTGTATGTTGTAGAGGAAGGTTTATGTTATCTTTTATTAATCTTTATATAAAGCTTCAATTTCTTGATTGTCCTTTTCCCAATTGCTTGTGCCTTGTGAGTTAAAGGTATAGTTTGGTATTTTACACTTTTTTGCCTGTTTTCTGTGTTGCCCAGGATGCAAATGAGTGGCTGACACTAATGTGCCAGGCCGATCCTGTCCTTAGAACACCCCTAAACGTTCGTTTTAAAAGATGTGCAACTCACCGAGTGGTTACTGGTCTTCAACGATCTTCCATAGCAAGTTTCGTAGAGAAACTTATGAGTACATTTATGAGAATGCATAAACAGTTATGAATGTTAATGCCATTAGTTATATGGCTTCATGAATGCAAAATAACCATTTGTGAATGCATTTATAACGCTTTATGAACACTGGCATCATAAAAAGTGTAACTGTTTTGTCTGCTAGACACATTAATGACATACTTATTGATATGTGAACTGGAATCTTTGGCTTCCTTTTACAGCAATATCCAAGAGCGAGTGCATTTCATACAACCACCCTCCTCTTTGGGCTCTAAATAAATCATCATGGTGCTCCGTTTCAACAGAGACAAGCCGTGCATGCATTGCACATTGTCGGCATGCATTGTACATTGTCTGCACTACTCTGAAGGAGGGTTGTCTAAGATGGCCAACTGATGTCAGATTACCCAGCCTGTCAAACTCCTCGAGAGTAAATCTAAGACGACAGGTACTGTGACAACTTACACAAGTCACATCAACACAAATCAGAAATGACTATTTCACTGAAACCGGCTGACTAATTGCTAGGAATTATGAACGACTTTATTAAGACAAGAAATAAACTGGATGTTTTTTTGCAGATTGGAGATGACGTTCAAAACATTATGAGGCAGTAATGATAATGCAGCCTTAAAAAATATTTCAATACTTATTTTGGCTTTGCCATTTAATAAAGACGTAGAGGTAATTATTCACCATCAGCTCCATACCTCTTTATCAGTATGTTGTGCCTTTATTTTGGAAAACTTTCCAAGCAGCAAAAAAGGCAAATAGCCTATACTCCATTACTACTCCATTTCAACAGCAAAAATGGAATGATTGGAAAAAACACTATAGTGATATAAATAGTCAAAGCCAGAGAGAGAGAGAGAGAGAGGATTTTTTAATCCATCTGAAATGCCTCTATCTCTTGTCACATCAGTGCCTTACTGGCCACATTTTTCCTCAGAGATTCTAATGGGGAGTGATGTGGGACTGCGTCGGGTTGGGGCTCACACTTGCTTTGAGGAGACGCCCGACTGTCACCTTGCCTCTCCGTATCCGCCCATCTTCTTCGGCCTAACGGGGGCAGATGTGCCGTCGCCACCGCCCTCAACTTATGACACTCGCAAGAGGCTCTCTGTCACTGTCCATTTTCCTTGAGTCATCTTCAAAAGCCACTCACCTCGTGTGCACACACACACACACACACACACACACACACACACACACACACATTCACACCAAACACACACCCATGCACAGTCTTG
>JASCQY010000102.1:6420013-6432289 GCA_030264315.1 Sardinella tawilis | reverse complement strand
AATGTAAAAAAATAGGTCAACAATTCACAAGAAGGATTTTACATTGGCTTAATGTTCAAAACACCATTCAGTTTGAAATGAATGATGTTTTGAACATTAAGCCAATGTAAAAACCTTTTTGTGAATTGTTGACCTCTTTTTTTACATTAATCCAATGATTCACTTTTTACAGTGTACTTTGCTATCGCCTGTCTATTAGCTAAACAAGCCAATTGAGTGTATGTAGAATCAGGAAGTAATGTGACTGGCGGAGCTACGTGATAACATCATCACTTGTTGTTTTGGCCTATTTCATGAATATACAGACCCTGGATGGTGATAACAAAAGTACTCCTGACTGAAATGGGAATAGCACTACCGTATCATAACAAACATCTGAGAAATGAACCGATTTACTGGCTGCATTTCAGTGCCCGACCTCTCCATTACATTACGTTACGGCGATTCCAATAACTCGCTACACACTCGACTACACTAGTGAAGTGGCTGAGTAAGTAACATTATTTTGTCCCTGAAATAATTCTCAAATCGTGAAAACGGCACCTATCCTTTAAGCCTGGATTTGAAACAGCCAACAGTAGGGGCATTTTAATGTCATCTGAAAGTTGGTTCCACAGCTGAGCTGCATTACATAGGCTACACACAGTAGTAGCTGAAAGCTGCTTCACCACACTTTGTTTTAACAGAAGGTTTTACCAGCAAATTTTTCTCCTGTGACTTTAGATCACTGTCAAAGACGACCCCAACATTTTTAACCGTCTCTTTTTCTTTTAGCCCCTTTGTGTCAGGGACAGGGCATCATCCAGTGTCTTTCCTCCTTTTTGCCAAATATTATTACTTCAGGTTTGTCTGTGCTAAGCTAAAGGAAATTGTGTGATGTCCAGTTGTCAATATGGTCCATACGCTGATAAAGACCTTCAAGGGGGACATAGTCAATATAGGTGATACATGACTATGGAAAGTAAATTTGGGTGTCATCAGCATAGCTATGATAAGAGATTGAATTGTTTGTGATCATTTGTCCAAGTGGCACCATATCTGGCCCATCTCCTGTATCAGCAGCCAGGTAAGAACAGCAGACCACATAGCAGGTTGGACTAGCATTGCAACATGTGTGCCCTTGCTGGCTCACAATATTACCTTTTAAAGAAGAGCACCCATGTACCTTTCACTTAATAAACTTGGATGTTAGAGTGCAGAAATTCAGATGAAGAGGTTTGATGAGTTGCAATATTAAGTGGGGCTCAAACTGAATCTGAAAGTTCAAACTGAGAATGCGCTATAGTTCTATTCATTTACATGTTTCACATGTTTTCTGCTCAAGGAGGATGATAGGAAATGGCAGGAAAAGCCCCTTGATGAAGTTTTGCTGAATGATGTCAAATGATGAAAGTGGTCTGTAAGTCAAATCAGAGCAAATGAGAATAAAGTTTAGAAATCCAAACAGATCAGACTGCATCTGTTAGTACAACTGGAATGGTTATAAACATTCAAATTCTTAAGATAAACTTTTTGAGGGTCTTAGGAAAAAAAAAAAAAAAAATTGCACCCTTGAGGCACGTTTTCAGGGCCAAGAGCATTTTATTCGGCTGAGTTTGTGAGTGCCTGAGTGCTGTCAAACACTGGGCGAGGGACAGCCTGGGGGCTTTCATCAGCGCACCCAGTGATCAGAGCTTTGCTTCACTTGCATTTTCACATGTCAGACCCTAATGAGGGGGTCTGTAACAGCAGGGTACAGCCATAACTCCACCCATTACATGTGAGTGAAGACTCTGGAATGGGGTGATTAAACAAATCAAACTTTCCAAGGTGGGAAATGCGAGGGGGTCTCCTCACGTGACATACAGTAGAAGCAAAAGATGGAAAACGTGCATGCAGGACAATGAGGTTGTTCTCGCAATGGCAAAACAAATGAAGTGAAGATGAGTCCAAAGAGATTAACGGCAAGTGGAGTCATTACACGGAAGGCAATCAAAGAAGTGATGCCTCTCTTACTTCTAAGCAAGCCATTTTGTCCTTCTGCAGCCCCTGGTTTTCAGTGATAAACATACCCGTCTGTGTCATTTGGGAATGGGCTCTTAAGTGACGTGTAATCAGATGGTGCAGCTCAAGGACGTCACGGACAAAACAGAGAGAATGAGAGAGAGGGAGAGAAGAGAGAGAGAGAGAGAGAGAGAGAGAGAGAGAGGGAGATGCATTAGTGAATGCATGTTCAGAGATAAAGAGGGAGTGCGCAAGAGTGAAAGAGAGAGAGAGAGAGAGAGAGAGAGAGAGAGAGAGAGAGACGGGGACAAGGTGGTAATTAATTTTTTGCATGTCTGTGTGTGTGTGTGTGTGTGTGTGTGTGTGTGTACTGGAGAGAGAGAGAGAGAGAGAGAGAGACACACACACACACACACACCTGTGTAAACAATAAGGCATGAGTAGTCTCTGGTCTCACTGCATGACCACTGGCCAGACACTTAGTCAGAATACAAGATGATGACTTTTAAACATTTAGAATGGAGGCAGCTTGGATATTGCCGTTTTTATTTTCCAAAAACTGGTTAATACTGTAATCAGACTGGTAGGCTACTTTTTCAAGGACTCAAGGAAAAATTATAACATATCGCTATTGTTTTCCATTTTGTTTCATTTTTTGTAAACTGATCGCACAGGTATCTCTTCATGTACTTTTTTGTGGTTATTTTTTCTTAAAATGACACTCGAGTCATTTCTGAACCTCTGCTTTTACAAAATGCATTTTCACATGCTCCAGCCTGGAGAAAGCAAATAACAGTGCCCTTGGTCTGCCTGGTAGTACAGCTTCTGAGAAGAGATAAGGAGAGCAGTCTCACCAGTCACAAGCATTTCTCATGCAGAGTCTGTGTACTCTCTCACAATTAAACCTCCACGTGTTCATTTCTTTCTCTGTCCATTTTTCACTCACAGTCACATGCACACAAGTGTGCTTGCTTGATTGTGTTGCTTCTGTGGGAATGGAAAAAGACTTTCTCTTTTTTAAGATTACAATTTTATGCCATTAAAAAAGAGAATATTGCATAACATTCATTTAAAAATACTCAAGATAATTGATACTACTACTACTAGTAGTATAGGCCTACTAGGCTACGACTACCACTACTACTAATAGGCCTAATAATATTTAGGCCTACTGAAAGTTATTTGAGGCTACTGAGAGAAAGAGCACCAATTATATAACAGCTTTCTATAAATGTCCTAATGTCAGCATGCTTTTGCAAATATCAGTCAGGTCTTAAAATATGTGAAAACTAATGTTTCAAACACATTTGTCTGTCAAATGTCCCCATAAAGTTTATCAGCTGAGTTCAAATGAAATTGACGATGTGACCAGCAGGGCGAGACAGTGAGGGCTCCTGGTACGGCAGTTTTTTTCTTCCCTCTCCCCCCCTCCTAATTGTGAAGCTCTGTGGGAAGGGAGTTGCAGCCTCAGTACCAGGCTAGCGACTGTGCTCAGAACGGAGCGGAGAGTGGATACGAGAGGCTGCTTCATGGTGCTGCCGCTGCCGCCTTTGTTGTAGAAATAACGTTTTACTACATCCATTCAAACTCGAAAACGGGATACTTTGACCACGGATTCCTAGGGGGATACATTTTAAAAAGGCATATCAATGTTTCTGAACGAGGGCCGGAGTCTGCTTCTGCTAACGCTTCTGGCAGCTTTGCAGGTAATGTTTCACGATTTCACTGTTGATTTTGGTGATTTATAAGGCTTGTCCCAGTGCGCTGGTCCTGATTAGATTGTGTTCTTTAGGCAACGTGTATTTTAATATCTGATAAATGTACTATGAATGATCGGATGCAGATTGACGCCTCATGTTTAGAATGTCCCAAGTTGCATGTTTGCCAAGACAACTTATAAAATCATTCTTTTCCGCTGCGTCAAGCAGCGTTTGTTGTGTAGAAAATGTTGAAACTGTGGCAGTGTATAGGTTTGGGTGGCACGGAAGCACCAGTAGCCTACAATTCAGGGTTCTCAGTAACGTTAACGTTAAGTCTGTTTAAGGGAAAGCTTGTAACGTTAGGGTATCCTAATGCAGTCCTTGTTCGTTCGTTGGTGATACGTTGAACATTTTCCAGTACGTAAAATGTGATGAATGTAGATGCAGGTAGTCTACTTCTAGCACGGGCGATAAATACTGTATGAACATGCGGGCTACTATGTTGCCATGTTCAAGATTTTTAGAGGCGCATTTAGACATGTAGGCTACATTAGTGTGACAGATGTATCAACAAGGGGATGATATAGCCGCTGCATTGAAATCGGCTACTTTTGCCACCAACATTTTTCTTTTACGCGGGTCGCTCATAGTTGTCTCCTCTGGCCAAATGCCCTCAATCGGAACGGAAAACGCCAATTCAGGTCTTGACCCCCTACAAGGTAACGCAGCTAATGTTCAATATACAAACTGTGTCGAGTAGCCTCGGCTGCGCTTAACGTTACCTACGGAATGCTGCTTTGTTTCTGATTATCCTCAACTTTTTCCAACGTTGTGCTGTGCTAAACATTTGGCACGTTAATTTTGTCTCAACCTTTCTTTGACTTTCTTCTTTTTAAAGGCGGAAAGTGTAGCCAATGTGATGTTTATAGCCTAGTTGTGTTTTAAAGTGATAGAGCCCTCTCTGCCACTTTTTTCCTTTTTGTTAGAGCATTAAGTATGGACTATGTTGTGGAGACTACTTCTAATCACAAACAGAAGGAAGAAAACTTTTGTTTATTTTTCCCAGGGGTGGAACTAGCCAGCATCTCGTGTTTTTTTCTGGCTGGTGTGGTATTTCAGTTAATACATGCAGTTGGTTCAGCAATAAACACCCTTTTCCCGTTGCACCCCCTTCAATTTAAATTCCACTGATTGAGAGAGGCAAGTGGCACGGATACCCACAAAGCAGTCATGCCCTGGAACCCCTCTCCATCCACATTCTTTTGAGGACCCAAACAAAAGCAATAGGATTACGAGTAAAGGGGGGGGGGCTGAGGAAGAGGTGGGAATTCCTTGATTCCGCATGCAAAACTCAGTGGGCTGTTCTACCCAAGTATTTTGTTTCACATGTAGCCTATCGCTGACGCACACACACACACGCACACACATACTCACACACACATCGCAGACATCTTGCATACTTTTTCCCGTAAATCCTCAAAGAGCTCCACTTCCCGCTGAGAACCTGGACATTCTGTTTGTGCCAGAGCCCACTCACTGACCCCCCCCCCACACACACACACACACACACACACCACCCAACCCTACCGCATTTTACTTCGATTAATGAGCAAGGGAAGCCATGGCGGCATGTTCCTGGAGAATAACACAGGGTTCGGTGCTCTTTGGGCTTCGCCGACACATTACGGCACATTTGTGTTCACTGTTTGTTGTAGTTTGTACTGTGTGTGCCCTGCACTTCAAAAGGCCTTGTTTGTCCAGACCGGGGCACTGATCAGAGGGGCCGAAGGCAAGGCATCGCTTGGCCTGCCCTCCGCCAACAAATGGGGCCTGTTCTTGCTTAGCCATGCACCTTGGCAAATGCTTAACCCTTCTGGCCTCATTAGCCTAATTGCAGTGGCCCACTATAAAAACAGCAGATGCTTTTGTCCAATTGTGGACCTGGTCAGAACGTGACCCGTGATGTATGTGTGTGTGTGTGTGTGTGTGTGTGTGTGTGTGTGTGTGTGTGTGTGTGTGTGTGTGTCAGTCACACATAGGTTATTTGCAAAGTATGATTCATGATTCCTCCTGCTTTCTTGTAGATCGGCACGGAGGGCAGGGGTACCCCACTGTGCCGGCCAGGCTTTTCAGAGAACGTGTACAATGCAGTGGTGCCAGATGCAGTGCAGGAAGGACAGCCCCTTTTCAACGGTAAGACCTCTGCCTTTTTCCTTAAAACACTGCTGAGTAGGGTTTTCGTTGTGTGTTGGTTGCATATGTGTTTGTGGTCTGCGCCTTTGTATCACACACACACACACACACACACACACACACACACACACACACACAGACACAGACACACATGTGTCTGTGTTTTAGCCTTTGCACCATGTGCTGTACCAAACCGTGGTGGGTGAAAACAAGCATCCAACATATTTAACCAATTAGCTGTGCTATTATGTGGGCTTAAATACCATGTTGTTTGGTTTGTATGCCAATAAACCCAAATGTGGATCAGGCTGCTTCTGCTTCTAATCACTTGGTTTCACATGGATTTTTATGAAGTTGTCAAATATCAACTTCTTTGTTCTAAGTTTCTTGTGGTATCTTAAGTTGACCAAGAAATCCTGCCTCAGTTTACAGCTACATTTTAACGCATGTAGCCTATTGGTTAAGAAAATGGCAAATTGTGCAGACATGATGGAATGATTGGCTGAAATAAAAGTGCTCATCTTGATGATTCCAACTGAGGAAAAATCAAACAAATAGATTTAACTCCTCTAAATGCCTTAGGGCAAAACGCCCACTTGCCATTTAGCCGTCTTGTATCATAGCTGTTTT
Organism: Sardinella tawilis; assembly: GCA_030264315.1. Lineage (NCBI taxonomy): Eukaryota > Metazoa > Chordata > Actinopteri > Clupeiformes > Clupeidae > Sardinella > Sardinella tawilis. The sequence continues at coordinate 6,425,783 of JASCQY010000102.1, read as the reverse complement.
TTGTCAATCTTGAAACTCATTTACAAGAATACAATGGTGATGCCTCACAATCGTTCAATTGAGCTGTTGTTCTGTCTTTCAAATACAAATCCTTGTTTTTTATGGCTCCTGAGATGAATGAACACATCACACGTCACTGATTACAGGACCATTATCAGGTTGAAGAGTTCTTAGACATGAAGTTAGCACCGGTAACGTTGTGATATTGCTCCGGGGCTGTTTTTGTTCTCTTGTCTGCTGTTGTCGTAGTCGGGAGGCACAGATTTGATTGTTAAATGGAATAGCCAAAATAAAGCAAGAGCTCAATCTAGTTCTCTGGAGCCTGTGGACATGCAGGGTGTGGCACCCGGCCACATGAGAGGGGTGACATTCAAAGCAGGACCTTCAATAAGATCATGTTACAACATGACTTGCTAAAAGAAAAAAAAAAAATCACAAAACAAATGAGGACCCAAATCCATCATCAAGGTGACTGGAGCAAAAAGGGAGCCTTGAAGTAAATGGCTTCCAGTGGAAAAAAGAGATGACGTTGGGAGTTCACGCCTGGTGTCTAGAAGTCACAGGCCGCTGTGAGGGCGAGTTTGTCAAGGTGACACTGGGGGGTTGTGAAGGTGGAGAGAGAGAGCTGTGGTGAAGGGGGAAGGGAGAGGGAGAGGTTTAGTGGCTTGGCTGTGCTGAGACAGAGGTTGTAGGGTGTGTGTGTGTGTGTGTGTGTGTGTGTGTGTGTGCGTGGTTGGGGTCAGAGGTTGCTATCTGTGTCTCCTACCTGCCTTTGCCCTCCCATGATTGATCTGTCAGGTGATGGAGCACAGGCCAGCGTCAGCAGGTGGATGTTGATGTGGGGGAATTTAGTCTCTCCATTGTCTGTCTGCCTCCCCCACCCCCTTTTCTCTCCTCTGCTTTTATTTTCACTCCTCTCTCCACCTCCTCCCTTCTCTGCCCCCCCCCCCATCCCCCACTCTCACCTCTTTTATTCTGCCTGTCCCTCCTGAGTAGGAAGGCAGAGCTCTCTCTCTCTCTTACTCTCTCTCTCGGAGTGGCGCTCCTGTGTCATTCTAATGCTGTGGTGTGGGTTTGGAGCCCCCAGCTGAGTGTGCTAGCATGGGGGAACGGTGTTAATGAAAGCCCAGTGACTGATGAAAAGCTCCGGTGGCCTACACCAAAAAAGAGTGAGAGAGAGAGAGACAGAGAAGAAAAAGAAGAACAAGAAGAAAGCCCCAACGGTGTGGCCCTGGTCCACTCTTTTGTTTTCTCATTCACTTTCGTCACGCCACCGCCGAGGTTTGTTGGGAAGCAAAGGCCTGGCTTCCATGGGGCTGTAACCACATGAGGTGGGGATTAATAGCAGGCCATACCAGCGCAAGTGTTCCTGCATTCATTACTTTGCTTAATTGCAGCCCAGGGCAGTAAATAATGAATGAATCACTCTTGAATGACTTTTTATTCCAAGTACCTTGGACTTGACAGATATGCCCTGGCAAGTTGAGAAATAGAACATCATTTCTCCAGTCTTTGATTAGTATACCTTTTGATCGGTATATGAAAATGAATGTTGGTTGTGACAAGTAAAATAATCGGAAGAATCTGATTTCGCATTCGTAATTATATCAGCATGAAAGATGGTGGCAATTGAAGCACAAATGGGCCAAATTTTATTCAAAGTCTAATCTGTTCCCAGTGCCTTAATATGAATGGTTAATAAAGCTGAACGAAAGCGGAAGCATCACTGTTGAAGTCACTGCTTGCTATTCAATACATTTCCTGCTCTGAGGCATTGGTTTGGCCTAGTGACCGCCTCATCGATTCTCAAAGGGATGGAGGAGACACATTTTGACTAAGTTGGTTAGCATGGGGGGGAGGGGAGCAAACAGGAGGAGCGGGGTGAGGAAGAGAGAGAGAGAGAGAGAGAGAGAGAGAGAGAGAGAGAGAGAGAGACACACAGACAGATAGAGTGAGAGAGAAAAGTAGGGGTGGGGGGTGGTGAATATAATTATTTGTCTGGCGGGGCCTATTTTTCACTGATGTGGAAAGGAGGTTACACTCTTTGTTTGTAAATGGAAAGCCACCTACAGCTAATACTATTTCCCACTGTCTGCGTTGCGACTGAGGGGTCCTACTGACCTTGCTGTAAGCTGGGGATATTTGTGAGGCTGCTTTTGAAGGCGGTGGAGGGAAAGACCCCCCTCCTCCTCCTTCCCCTCCCTTCCCTTCCCCCATGACACTAGGGCCAACACCACAGTCCCCACAAATGGATGGTGCAGTTTGAAAAGAAAACATAAAAAAAAGAACAGGCCTCATTTGTCTGTTACAATTACTGCTTCCCTTTCTACAATGAATACTAAAAGAAATACTCTTCTGCATTCCCTTGTTTTCTCATAATGAAGCATAGAGAGGAGAAGACTTCAGAGCCTTTCAATTTTGTCTTTTTAGTGGAGCTCAGTTTACAGCAAAATCTCCAGTCTACCTTTTGTATTAGAGAGAGACATTTCTTTTGTCTGTGTTTTCTTCTCTTTTTTTGTCTTTATTTCTTTTTTTTCATTCTCTGCCAACTGCTGTGTCTCTCTGCTTTGGCTGGAACATTATGCAGTGCAGGCTAGCCTCTGTAAAAGTGGGTTAATGAGAGCCCCAAAAGCCTAATAGAACTTAATGCATTCTCATTCTGCCACCCCACAAACCTATCCATCCCGCTTCCATTTTTCCTCCCCTTGTTCCACCCTCTGCTCTTCAGCTTGCATTTTTATTGCTAATGAAGTGTGCCGGTGCTGAAGGAGCAGGAGCGAAGGTTCATGTGAGTGTGTGTGTGTGTGTGTGTGTGTGAGAAAGAGAGAGAGAGTGGGGGAGAGAGTGTGTTTTTATGCTCCGCCGTTCCCCCGTTTCAGGTGGCTTCAAACGCCCGCTCCTCGACTATGTCGGCTGAGACTTCTCCATCGCGGGGGTCAGAGCGGCCGGGGTAGGGGGGATACAGCCGGCTGAGTTCACGATGTAGTTTAAACAAGAAGTGTCAACATGGTCTAATGAAGAACCATTCACACGGATCCGGCCTCTTCCTACAGTCCTGTTTTTAGCATTAAATATGGCCTGCCCACTAGTGCGCTCACTCTCCAGGAAAATGGCTGTCTGTTGCAGGCTTTTAAAAGAGTTCTCATTGAGCAAATGCGGCGGTTTTGTGCACCACAAAGTGGTGCGCCATTATTAGCATACTTCAATAATAAGAGCAGTGATTATCTGTTTTAAGGCTTTATTGAGTTGTAATAACATATTAAGCCGTTTTTTTTTTTTTTTTACAAAAACCACTGGCCACAGACTTATATGGCCTGATCTGACAGTGTCACTCAAAAAAAAGAGTCTTTTTTTCCCCCAACTCCACCAACAAACATTTTGAACAAAGTCAGATAATGTGGCTAAAGAAAAAAATCCCTTCATGCCTGAAATACTGTGTGCAGTTTGTAGAGCACATGACCCCTCCCCCAGTTGCCCATTTTTTCCCCATCGGTGCCAGGTTCCGCTGTGTGTGTGTGTGTGTGTGTGTCATGCTTCTCTGACGGTGTGTTTTTGCCAGGTCTGACCCTGCTTGACACGGTCTAAATCATAGCAGCCTTCTGGACCTTTTAGCGTAACCTTTTGCACGGCTCTAAGGGTGGCTCCCTGGGTCATAACCCCCAGTGGAGGGCCTCTGAGTGCAGGCCTCCTTCACCAAATGTTAGTGTGACCTTAGCAGGCAAGCGTGGATTGGTGGCCGGACGCTCTCTGCTCCTTTTTGTCCTGTTGGGAGCTGGAGCAGTAGACTGTGATATTTGAATGTCTACACATAGTCCGTGTGTGTGCGTGTGTGTGTGTGTATGTGTCTATGTGTGTGTGTGTGTGTGTGTGTGTGTGTGTCACCAGACACTAGCCTCTGTGTGAATGGAAATGTTTTTATTTGTAACGGATGCCGTTGGTGAGAGACCTTTTTTGTCCAGGAAGACTCATATTTCTTGTTATGGTTTGTAGGGACATTGGTGGTGTGTGACCGATTTCAAAGTCATGGAAACACTATCCGTGTTTTTTTTCCTGGTGCCGCAAAGCCTTGAGTCAGATAAGGCAGCGGGGTTGCAGTGTCCACAGAACATCTGAATATTTGAATATGGAGAGAGCAGATGTGGGCCAGTGCAGAAAGGCAGACAAGGTCCACAGCTTCAGAGAAGGGCAGATCTGGATGTGGGCTAAAAAGAAAATCAAGGCTGCAGCAAGAGTTGCTGACATTTTTCTTTTCTTTTCGTTTGTTTCTGTCTCTCTCTCTCTCTCTCTCTCGCTCTTTCTTTCTTTCTTTCTTTCTTTCTTTCTTTCTTTCTTTCTTTCTTTCTTCCTTTCTTTTCCCCTCCTCTATGAATGTGCTCACCCCACTCATCTGCTTTTTTTTATGTGGACATCAAGTGCAAACCCACTGCAGCACCATTTGCTTTGATGGAGTTCGAAATCCTCCCCTCCGTTTTATGTGGAAGGCTGAGGAAGCAGTAACAGCATGACCGCAGCTGTTGGACTCCCCAGTTTCTTCTCCCCTCTCCTCTTTGGCGCTTTATTTCCAGCTATGGCAGAGGGGCTGGATCAATAAATCCAGGGTCTTTGTTTGGTCGGATCAATACGTTGTAATGAAGGCTGCGCTCCAATTCCCTGCCGAGGCATGGCTGCCGGACATCGGCGGATCCGTGCCTGTTCTTTATTGTTATGAGGAGTTATAATTTCACAGCACCCCCCCCCCCACCACCACCTTCCAATCTCCCTGTCTCCGTCCTTCATCCAGGCGACTCTCCGAACAATGCAACAATTCAGGGTCCCTTGATTGGAAATTTTGTGGTGGCACAAGGCCTAAGCATAAAGCCTTGGTGACAGACATGATTATGTTTAGAGAGAGGGGGGGGATGATGTGGGAGGGTGGATGAAATGGGGGTGTAGAGGTCTGATTCCCTGTCAGAAAAGTCCCCTCCCCCAATTCCCACTCTGAGGCACTCTGAGAGCCCTATCATAGCCATGAAAAAGTAATGTCGTTAGCGTACGAAAGTAAGTGCACCCATCTGCAACTAATTTGCTGCCGAGGTGGGTGCCTTTTAAGGCCAGTGTGTGGGGAGCAGCGGGAGCAGGAGAGGATGTTTAATTCATGTCTGACCTTTTTAGCCGCTGCCTCCTTATCAGAAAGGTAGCCTGCACATCATCTCTGGGCGCCGGGCAACGGGGAGACGACATCTGGAATGCCCGTGCGCGCCGATAAAAGAGTTTATGTTGGTTTGACGTGACCCCCACCTTCGGATTCCAACTGTCTCTGTCCTTCTTCCAACTCCCCCAGCCCACTGAACCACACACACACACACACACACACACACACACACACACATACACACACAAACACACAGACACACACACACACACAGACACTTGAATGTGTATCAGGGGCTCTCTTATCGCCAGGCCGAGAGTGTGACTGACGTTGACATTGTGGTGAGCCGTTGAGGTGCCTCTGGTTTGGTGCCTGTGAGAGCGAGTGCGTGTCCTTGGCATATAATTAGCCTGCTCGTTCAGCTCAGACAGCCCACCAGACCCGTGGGGCCGGGCCAGTGGAGAATTTTGAAAGCCACAGCTGTTGCCAGGGGCCATCCCTATCCAATCTGCAGTCCTCTCTCATGATCTGTCAAATCATCCACGTTTTTCAGCCAAGGCCCAAAACATGTCTTTTTATGGGTGTGTGTGTCTGTGTTGGGTAAGCTTGGGGAGGTCGGTGGGGGGGGGGGGGGGGTTG
>JASCQY010000102.1:6391030-6401497 GCA_030264315.1 Sardinella tawilis | reverse complement strand
CAGCAATCTACTGTACGGCCATCTGGTAATTTAACTACCATGCGGCTGTATTGCCTGATTCAAGTCACGACCCCAAATATAGAGCCAGGATGTAGGCTCCTACTAATAGTACTGTAGACCCTTAGGCAGATGTTTCTCACACAAGACAAAGCGGCCTTGTAGTCTTATAGGTCTGACTTCCTGGGAGTACATCCTGTCATGAACTTACAGACTGAGGCTCCTTCTTATATGTGACATTAGTAAAATACATATACTAGATTGTAGTACTAATATAAAAGGATTAAATGCAATGTAAATCAAACTACATATTGATTATGTTGAAAACATGCATTCTACTGATCTGTATCACTCTTAAAAAAAAAAAAAAAAGAAAAATCACTAATAATTGACATGAAACATGCTATTATTCAGAATTTTCCCTACACAAGCTCTCCCTGTTAGTAGTCATGACCCCAGTTGTTGATCCTGTGTGTTGATTGTATTGGTGCCAGAATGACCAGAATGTCTGTGTGTCTGTCTGCGTCTGTCTGTGTGTGTGTGTTTGTGTGTGTAGGGAAGCCGAACCCGATGACCCTGCCGACCCAGAGGAGCCGCAGGTGTTGCCAGGTGCGGCAGGGCAGGCTGCGGTGCAGCGTCTGGAGAGGGCGGCCCACCAAGAGGACCCGCAGGCGCCCCAGGGCCACCCCTCGCCCCCCAAGAAGCCCTTCAGGACCCCCTCCGTGCCCTCCCTCTGCGTCCTGGCCACACGCGCCACAGTGGCCCTCATGACCGGTGAGCCGTCCCAAAGCGCTCTAATTAAACCAAGGCACTCCCTGCCCAGTGGCGTTCATGTTTGTTTCACATGGGGAATGTTTGTGGGAAAAAGGCTTGTCTCTTCCGCGTAGTCTGTTTGTTTGTTTGCTTGCTTGTCTTGCTTGATTTCGTCAGCTTCATTTGACCTAGTTATTTGGGTTTTTCCCCTAATTAATCAGTAGAAGTATTTCTTAAATTAATTATGTAACCTTTTGTATCAGGAAGACAGGTGTAGGGTTTTTGTTTTTATCTTCAATCTCAGAAGCTAGTTCCTTGATTCTTGTCAGTCTTTGATTCATCATTTCCCACAAGCCTTGATAATGTAATTACCCATAAGCCCTTGGCTTTTTTTCTATCATATAATTATCTGTGCTTCTTAATATATTCCTACTCCACGTGAGAAAGTGGAAGGACTGGATCAGAGCTGTCATTATTTGATATCGGTGAACACTGCGGCTATTAGGATATTTCTTTTACATGTTTGGTGTTCATATTTAGAGAGGAGGGAAAATTGTGTGTACAGAATGACAGTAATACAGTGTTATAACATATTTTACAGTATTAAGTTGTTGTGTCCTTTGCAACAGCTTTGTCATATAAACCATTGTAATGTGGGTATGGAGATGGTTGCAAAGGTAAGAGCATTTGTCATGGCAGAAATGTCGTGCCACGTTAAGACGAGTGAAGAAGGCTAGTGAAGGGATCAGTCTCTTGTGTATTTAGAGCTAAATGTGGTGTCTTCTTCCTGGTGGTGCCTTATTACTTTAACCTACTTGTTTAATTTCTATGTGAATTTTTGTAAAATACCTTCTCCTTCTGCAGAATACTACTTCTTTTGGCAGACAGGAAACTAACAGCCACCTCTTTCTTTCTTTCTTTCTTTCTCTCTCTCTCTCTCTCTCTCTCTCTCTCTCTCTCTCTCTCTCTCTCTCCCTCCCTCTCTCATTTCATTTATGGTTTATTTGACATGAACAGTACAGATTAATAAACATAGAATGTACATGTAAATGTGCTAGAATTAGCCAAGATGACATACTAAAGGAACAAAATCAGAAAATATACATACAGCACATCACGATAAAAGTAATTTCTCTCTCGCTCTCTCTCTCTCTCTCTCTCTCTCTCTCTCTCCATCTCTCCCTCCATCTCCCCCTCCTCTTGGCTCCTCAGCTCCCAGCATGCAGTACAGCAGCAGTCTGGCGGGCCTGACCCCCGAGCTGGCGGAGCTGCTGCTGGGCCACATGGCCCGTGAGCGGCTGCTGCGCCCGCGCATGCTGGAGCTGTTCTTCGGGTGCCCGCTGCAGAAGCTGGTGCTCAACAGCTACTCCTACTCCACCAACGAGCTCCTCCGGCAGCTGAGGGCCTTCACTGCCCTCAAGCACCTCAGCCTGGTCAACTCCCCCCTCATCACAGGCAAGACAGACAGCGGGAGGGGTGGCCAAGGGGGGGTAGGGATGGTGCTGGTGGTGGTGATATTGTTGATAGATGGTTGTTGATAAGGTGTAAGCTGGGTTATACAATCCACACAAGTTATGCGGATGTGAATGCAAGTGGACATTTTTGTCATGCAATGCAAACGCAAGTGCCATGTCGAGCATCTCTGATAAGGTTGTATTCCTGCCAAGATTGGATTACTGTAGCCGTGCCAGGGCTGTTATTCTGTGCCTAATCCTTGTGTTTAGGATTGGGAGTCATGGTAAAAAAGAGTTCTGTATTCAGTGGCACCCAGCTGATGTGTGTTTGCTGTGTCTGTGTGTGTGTGTGTGTGTGTGTGTGTGTGTGTGTGTGTCTGTCTGTCTGTGTCTGTGTCTGTTGGTGTTTCTGTGTGTGTGTCTGTGTCTGTTTTTGCTGCTCTAGACTCTGGGCTCTCGGTCCTGTCCAGCTTGTTGAAGCTGCAGCACCTTAATTTGTCATCCTGCACCAAGCTGACGGACTCCTGCCTGCAGTATATTACAGGTACAGTGCTTAGGCCTCAGCTCCACTGCTCAGAATGCACCTGTTGTGCTAAGTAAGGGATGATGTATTGTTTGTCTGTCAGCAAATAACAACAAAACAAACAAAAATAAATAGACTTCACAGATTACGTATTTTAAATGTAATTTGTAGTTTTATCAGTTTGTGTACACTAATGATAAAGCGATAGTTTGCTGCACACATTTATCTTGACACATTCTTTAGAGTGCACCTGGTCAACCGTCTTTATTTTTGCTTTCGATATTAAACCTGAAGATATGAATCTAAAGCTCAGCACTCGGTGCTAGTGACAGCGGTCACTAATGGTTCACAACACTGATACCAGTTTTTTCTGACTTCCCAGAAAGGCTCATTCAAAGTCACTGGAAAGAACTGCTGCAGTCTGGACAGCTATATAATAAGCTTATTCCTCTCTCTCTCTCTCTCTCTCTCTCTCTCTCTCTCTCTCTCTCTCTCTCTCTCTCTCTCTCTCTCTCTCTTCATCCCTCTCTCCCTCTAGTTTGTCTTTGCAGAGAGCCACTACAAGCCTTGCCATGTGTTGAGTGGGTGAGATTGTCAGTCCAGAACTGTAGACATTGTTGTGCTGAGCTTGGCCTCCAGATAAAAAAAGGTTGTTGCTTTGCTTATGAGGTAATGATGGACTGATATATTATCCCACTGAAGGTTTCAATTTATCTCACCAGCTCTGAGAAGCACTATTGATTGTGTAGTTCCTGGGGCAAAAAAGAAAGTGAAACAATGACAGCAATACAACAGCAAATTATTGTTATTCCTTTTCAGCAAACAAGGTGATTGCACATTTCTCTCACACTTCAGGGCATTTTTTTTTTTTCATTTTGTTTTCGAAGAGGAGAAGTGTTCTCAAGTTTAATTATCTCCAACAGGAGGTGCTAGCTCTGTTTGTGTCGGTGTTCTCTGGCCACCTCCAACTTCATAAATCACAGTTTCCACCTCTGCAAGTGGGGGGTGAAAAGAAGAAGGAAAAAAAAATCTGGGGGAAAAGCCATCTTATTAAGGTCTGCTCCTGAGTCGGTCATACTCACCTTCTTTTGTCTTCTGCTTGATTTCCCCACCAAAGGCCTTTCAAGAGAAGTCTTCTCTCATCTCCCTGGGCTGATCTCGGGGAGGAAAAAAATAGAGCCCTTCTTTGGAGTGCAGGAATCCCATTTCCTTGCAGGCTACCAGGCCTGTGCACACAGCTCAGCTTTATGCGTTCTGACATAATTGCACCCACACTGCTTCTTTTTAGCCCTTAATGGGAAAGATGGTGAAAGCGTTGTGTTGGAATCCTTTTTGATAGCACTGAGATTTTTTTTTATTGTTATTTATTTATTTATTTTTTAAAAAGCTAATTTCATTGTTTCTACTAGAACTGAGATGCATAGTTTTTTTTTTTAATACTGTATACTGTCATGAATGCATATGTGTGTATGCAGAGATTTGAGTGCGTATGTGCGTGTGCAGAGATTTTTGGGTTTAATGACTCAATATCCATCGAAACAGTTGAAAATTGCCTTGCATAATAACACTGGTAATATCAGGATGGTTATCTGTTTGTGTGGTCTGAGAATAGAAGCCCTGGAGATATTCTATGTGGCAGACGTGTCTGCTCCAGCTATTATTCAGAAAGACTACTAGTTGAACAGATAGAGGGAACTAGTGCGTGTAATTGGAAATATTCATTGTATTCACTCACTGTGGCTTGAACTTAGCATGATGTACGGTCCGCTGTGCGTGTGTGAACGCCTAGCCGCGCTGTCGCTGAACATTGGGGCGTAGACCGTAAACTGTTTTAGATTGCATTAAATCCTCCACAGCATTCATGTCCTAATTAAGAGGTCGCGACGCAGGTGAAAAGCACAGGGCTATTATTTCCTAGCAATTTGTTGTCACAATTTGAAGCTGTTGGTGTACGTCGACACACGTGACCTTTGTCATGTTTTTTTTTTTTTTCTCCTGTGGGTGCTGGTTTGATGGGTGGCTAAGGGTGTGGATGGCTTATTTGGGCATCGGATGGCCAGTACCTCTGGCCACCCGGGCTCATTTCCATTGCCTTGGCGGATGCAGGGCGGTGCGGTGTCACGCGGGCAGCTAATGACTGTGGGGGTACCAGTGAGTTAGAGTAAGGTGAGGGATTGAGGGGGGGGGGGAGTGCAGCGGGTGCGGTGGGCTTTGAGTAATTTGTCAGAATTTAATCACGCCCCGATCTACAAGCGTGTTAATTTGATCAAAATTGAAATCATATGATGAGTGGGGTGGCCTGGCAAGCCCCGGGGAAATCTCTTTTGTCTTGCTCTCCGTAGTTACGGAGTGGCTCCTATTGTTCCCCTACATTTGCTCCCGCTCCCCGGCTTCCCTGTGCCACATCCCATCCGGCTGGAACCTTGTGTCTTCCCTTCCCTGGGGGTGGCAGGGGACTCCTTCCCATTTGTACGAATGGAGAATGGAGATCTCCCCCGTAAGTTTACAATGGACTTCCTACCAGGCGATGCCACTTAACCCCCTGGGATGGAGACATAATCCTTGCGATTTACAATTTGAGTCTATTTGCTTGTGTTTTCTGGAGTGGACTCATTAAAGCCGACTTATCTTATTCCCCCGGCCATCTCCTTTCTCATGGAAAAGTCTGCGCATTTTCTTTGGCAGCGGCTGGCCTCCGCTGCTGGCTCCATTCACATGGTAAAAGGTGCTCACTGGCTGATGTTAGTCAAAAGGCATCCTTCCTTCAGTCACAGGGAGGATCCTTTGTGGCTGCTGAAAAGATTAATATTAAACCCCCCCCCCCCCCCCCCCCCGCTCACCTCCCTGGCTCCTCACGCTGTCGTTAGCTCTCGTGGCAGTGGCTGGCTGTGTGGAGGGATATGAAGGCTGAGGCTGCGCCGAGCCAAGCGGCTGCTGTCTGCTGTCTCATTGGGAGGAAAATGGTTGTCGGAGCTTGCTCGCTCGCTCGCTTTCGCTTGCAGGAATCCCCAGCAGATCAGGCTGTCAAGCACCGAGGCTCATCCATGAAAGGGTTTCTCGAGGAGCAGCTCGCTCTCTCAACTTGCCAGCATGGCTTTTCCATGCCCTTGCACATTTTCGGACCGGAATGTGTGCGCTAGCGCATTTTTTAAATTCAAGCTCACCCAGTGTTGGCCCATCACTCTCAATTTGAATGATGTTTTTTTTTGTTTTGTTTTATTTTTTTTCTGAAATGTGTACTGTAATGTATTATATATTGTTTAACATTGTAAATTCAAGCTATTTGATTGGCTGGTAGAGTTTCTGCAGGTGTCCTGATGGCCCCTGAGATGGCTTTTATCATGTGGCTGCTCTTAAAGTTACAAGGGAACAGTTGCTGTTTTGCTGGCTAATTTGTCAGTGCTTGAGTCTAGAGCTTATTTTGCAGTAATTGAGGTCCCTAGTGGACACAAGAGGCCATAGAGTTTGTGTGACATCGATCAAAGTTATGCAAGCCACATGCTGTCAATATTCAATCAAACTTGGGTAATTGAGCATTTGTTTGAATTTAGTCCTGCTGATTGGAGTCTGAGAAAGGATGATTGCTGGTTGACCAAAGTATTTTTATTTATTAGACTCATTAAATCATAATGAAAAGCCCGAGTCATGGGGTATGTGACTTAGGTTCCCAGTGTTCCTTAACTGCGGGATTTGATTGATGGTGTTCATGGATGAATGCACCATAGGGCCCCAAGCTTGAAAGCAGCAGTGCATATCCCTCACTTCCAAACATTTGGATGCTCTTATCTTCCAACCATTAGTCAACACTTACGCTGTTTCATTTGTTTAAAGCTTAAGAGCAGGGAAGATGTTATGATGGTGACGAGTGAGGAGGCTTAATCAAATTGTTTTTAGCTCCAGTGACAATAGTTATGATGATTGAATGTGGCTACATTAGCGAGTGTGTTGTTTGACATTTATTGGTTTGTTTTGCTATTCTCAGTGAAATTGTAGAAGCAATTCTGGAGGTGCAGGAAATGAACACATTTTCACCATGGAGAAAGTTCTTTTGTTTCAGCGCCGTGGAAGCTGTGAACAGAGAACAGAATGGCCCACCAGAGACCTCTTTAGAAAAAGAGACATGAAACCATGTGCCATTTATCATAGGCAAGATATCACACTCCTCCAAGCAAACATTTGCCCTCCACACTTGTGTCTTTTTTATGATACTATCTTTACCCGAATGATCAAGAGTCTGAAATGACTTCCTTTGAAGCCCTTGTTTCCGTATCAGAGGTCTTTGGTAATGCCTCATTTCGGAAGATCACTCATTGGCTTCTGATGGCTGTAGAGAGATTGTCATCACAGGGCCTATGGACAAAGGCTCAGAACAGTCTGTGAACAGCTTCAGTGGCAATGGCAAACAGAAGCCTGACAGTTAGCTTTAGATCTCCTTTCACATGTAGAATATCCAATGTTATAATATTTTATATTTTTATTCTTAGACACCTTCTGATTCCTCTATGAAGCTATTCTCATCGCCAAGTCCCCATGTTTGCATGTCACACACACACACACACACACACACACACACACACACACACACACACCTATTCACAACAGTCACTGTGAGGTCAATATCAAGGTGCACTGCTTTATGTAGGACAGTATATTAGGATACACAGGATATTTTCACTGAGAACCAAGGAACTGTGTGTAATGTACGTCAGCCATATTTCTTTTGCTCAGTCTTGGTTTCTCCCTCCCTCGGCCCTTGTCTTCTGTAGCTCTCATGTAGAGATTGAGCATTGTGTGCACACAGGGCAGCTCCCTTCTACACCAAAGTGAGTGGAACGCCTTGAGAAGTTGAAGTTACCTTTATCAAAGTAACATGTGGATGTTGGACCCAACATGCATGTCTATGGCGTCCCATGGGGAGTACCCTTAACTGCTATGCCTAATGTCTATAACGAGCTGAATTTCCAACGGACAGTATAGCTTTGATCACACAGTCACTGAGGATGTGCCGGCATGGCCTGCGTACTGGGAAGACTCTTAATTACAGTATAGTACCTCACCAGTAATGGGTTTTTTTTTTTTTTTTTAAAGATATTTTTATGGGCTTTTTGCCTTTATTCGGACAGGACAGCTGAAGAGTGACAGGAAGTGAATGGGGAGAGAGAGACGGGGAGGGATCGGGAAATGACTGCAGGCCGGAATCGAACCCGGGTCCCCGGAGTCATGGTCGGGCACCTAACCAACTGAGCTAGTGCGCCCCCAGTAATGGGGTTTGATGGGATTTTATTTTATTTTTTTTCTCTCCACACATTATCACCATGGCGCTCAAGGTATTTTTGTGAGTGGTTGAGTCGCCACTCCCACTCCACCTCTGCCTCAGTTACACAGTTTCCATTTCCAGGGAGCAAGGTGGCGAAGGCGAAGCCAAGAAAGATCGAAAGCTAAAGACACTTTTGACGCCTGGCAAATTTCGCCGGTCTTAATACCCGGCTAAAGCTGCGGTATCAAGCGGCCGTCATCAGTGCGCGAAAGAACAAAATCCCAGTGGACTCGGACTGATAACGGCACCCGGGTGTAGCTTAGCGTTATCAGACCACAGCGCCGCCATTTGCGATCCAGTGACAGAGTAATCCAGATGACTCTGTCGTGTCCTGCCTCAGAGGGAAAGAAAAACATGCAGATTTGCTTGCTCTGATTTATGCTAACACGAGACATGCTAAAATAGCTCTGTGATTAGGACATTAACACCTGCTCCTCTTTACGGACCAAAAAAAAAAAAACAAAAAAAAAAACATTAGGATGTGAAAGGGCTGAAAAAGTGGTGTGTCACTAAAGCTCCACAGCTTTTAAAACCTGTTGGAAGTAACCGGAAGCAGTGTCACACAAGTAGGTTAGTCAGGGTGTTGATTAATTACTGCTGGGAGTGCTGGCAATCTCCCAGGTTTTTGTGTGTTTGTGTGTGTGTGTGTGTGTGTGTGTGTGTGTGTGCATACATTCTATTTTGCTGGTAGACCTGCTATGCTGGAGAGGGGCTCTGTCAACAAAGCGACTGCGGAGTGAACAGGCTTTATTTATTTATTTCCAAGGAGGCTAGCCAGCAGGGGAGAGCACTCCGCTTTAATGCAGCCTCGCTAAGGCCAGTCACATGGAAATGGGGGTGATTCAGATCCCAGCAGCCAGTCGATCTGCTTACCTTGTTATTGTCGTCAGACTACAATGTCTGTCAGAGTGCATCGGTGGCCCTTGGGGGAAAGCAAATGGGCATCGGGGTATATGTGTGTGTGTGTGTGTGTGTGTGTGTGTGCGCGTGTGTCTGAACCTGTGTGTGTGAGCGCACTGCTAAACGCACAAAAGGCAGACTGAGGAATCGTGGAACATCTCATTTATGGGCAAAGGCAGGATGCGATTCTCCTGGGGTGTCAGTTTAGCATAGCCAGGGCCCCTCAGGTCAGTCTGCCGAAGATGGAAAGAGCCAGAGAAGACAGTGATGGAGGGGAAATGTGTTGAATGTGTAATGCAGCCTTGTGTCCAAGGTGGGCTTTTGTTGTGTGCAAAGGAGAGAAAAAAAATCAAAAAGAACAGAAAAACAAGTTTTCTCTCTTAATTTGCTGGTTTGTTTCATTATTTAAAAATTCACTTCAATAGTTCTTACATTGTAATTGAATTATATGTATCATAATGCATTTATAAAGAGCAATATCTACAGCAGTGGGAAATAACAAAACCTAATATGCCTGTTTCCATGTTTACCAGCCTTTTAATGAAACAGTCGAAATGAAGATTTCTTCCCTTCAGAGACATTTTTGCTTATTTGAATAAGTGGAGCAACTTGTGTCGTGCTTTGAACAGTTTAGCGGAGTTAGCCCAAGTCAAATTGAGGGTTGCGTCTTGTAGTTAACTGATCTGGATTCAGAAACGTGTGCGTCTGTGGCTCTCTTTAAAGAGCTAGAGAGAGAGAGAGAGCGGTTTCTCTGCTCGGTTGGCGTCTGCCGTCTGAACGGCTTCTCTGCGAGCATGGCTGCAGTGTGACTCTAGGGCTGACGTGCCTCCTCTCACGTTAGATAGAGGACCAGCATGGGGTTGTGTGAACTAGATTTGGTTGTTCCAGGTCCTGAATAATGCATTGGTCATGCATGCCATGGAGAGGTGGAGAGGGAGGCTGGTGCTGATGGTCGGTGTTGGTGTGGTGTGTAGGTGTTGGAGATGTTTGTCTGACGGAAATTCAAGCGTGGAAAGAGGCATCCTTTCCTTGCTGCCCGGATGAAGGGGGCGGATGAGTGGGAGCTGCTTTGAAAGCACCTATGCTGAGTATTTGGCGTTTGCCAGAGACCTCCACCCCCTAATCCCTCCCCCCCACACACACAAACACACACACTTACGCACACACACACACACACGCCGCTACCACCTTCCCCAGGCGTTAATGGCCCTGGCGTAGGAACATGTGATGAGCCTGCGACTGTAGGGGACTTTAACAGTCCCACCATGACCACACCCACACCCACCCCCACCTCCCCTAACCAAAGCCCAACGCTTGGCTTCCACCAACTCAGCCTCGCCAGCCAGAGGAGTCAAGTGCGTTAATACGCTCAGGAGTACCACAGAGGGCCTCGCCATACAGACCTCTATGGGGAGGCTGAAGCAGGGGGGGTGTGGTGGGGGTGGGAGATCTTTCTTTCTTTCTTTCTTTCTTTCTTTCTTTCTTTCTTTCTTTCTTTCTTTCTTTCTTTCTTTCTTTCTTTC
>JASCQY010000102.1:6373083-6386348 GCA_030264315.1 Sardinella tawilis | reverse complement strand
GTGTGTGTGTGTGTGTGTGTGCACAGCAGGACAGATTGACAGAGAACTATATGAGGCATTTCAGGAGGTTCAGCTTCATAGCCACTCAAATGGAAATGGAGTTGATGTCCGACACCAGGTTGTCCCACAGGACTGTGCTTGCGGGTGTGTGTGTGTGTGTGTGTGTGTGTGTGGTGAGTGAGAGCCTATTCCTTGTCTGTGTTGTTAGTGTGAGGTTATCACATTTGGTTTCATGAGAGATGCCCGAAGGGGAAATCCTACACTGCCTCTGACAATGCAAGGCTTTTTGATCTCCAAACTGAATTTATGTTTTCTAAACATTTTCTAATTTGTCAGATTTGTGTATAATGTCAGAAATGCTTTAGCATCGGTGGTCGTCTCATTGTGATGCAGCTCGTCTCCTTCAGGGCAGTACATTCTCTTGGATTCACCGGCTTATTTTTTTTGTGCCTTTCAAGCCATACCTGTTTAAAGCAATACCTCTGGGGCGCAGCCCAAAATCCATTATGCATGAGACCAGGAATAGTTGATTCGGTGCCAAGTCTAGTGCACAATCTTAGAAGGTTGTGAAGAGGCCTCTCTTTGTCCCCTAGCACCTTAGCATTCTACCATCACCCCCCCAACAGTACCGCTGCCACCGACACCACTGCCTTACGCGCACACACACACACACACACACACACACAAAGAAGCACACACACCCCTCTGAAGCACAGTGGGATAAAAATCTTCTTCTGCTCTGTCTCTCCTTGTTCTCCAGTGAAGTTCCTGGACTGCAGCAGAAGTGGGCGGGTGCGTTTGGAGAGCAGCGAGCCGCACGCCTTTCGAGTGGAGACGGATGGGGTGGTGTACGCCCTCCGCAGCCTCCGCCTCTCCTCCGCCAGGCCGTCGCCCCTGGTGATCAAGGCGCGGGATGAGGCCACGGGCGAGCAGTGGCAGACGGAGGTCAGGCTGAATCCCTCCGAAAGTCAAAGTGCGCAGGTAAGTCGCCGAGGGCAAAAAACTTCTTCTCACGATAAACCTGGAGGAGCTTTCGTTTGAATCCTTCATTCAGCAGCACAGATAACACTCGCACCCGCACACACGACTCCACACACACACACACACACACACACACACACACACACACGCACCTTTTTGGTACAGTGCATTCACAGATCATTTGCTCGCCTAAATTGTAACAGGTGTTCCGTCTGACTGGATGAATGCTCCCCAATTAAAACTTAATGTGTCAGTTTACGCCCGGCACAAACATATACTCAAACACCGGCCTGTGGCTGGCTCAAGCAGATGCAAAATGGCTCCTCGTAAAACCGCATTTCCAATCAGCCGCCCCGTGTTCCCGGCCGTTACCGCACGCTCATTTCCAAATGAAATGCCCCCTCGCAGTGATTTAAGGGGCGTCTA
Source organism: Sardinella tawilis (assembly GCA_030264315.1). Lineage (NCBI taxonomy): Eukaryota > Metazoa > Chordata > Actinopteri > Clupeiformes > Clupeidae > Sardinella > Sardinella tawilis. The sequence goes on along the minus strand of JASCQY010000102.1, from coordinate 6,384,941 downwards.
GCATCTGTTTCCAGGGATCAGAAAGCCAGGGTGGGGAGTTCAGCTGGGCGCCTTCTCCTCTCGTCCATCACCAGAATGATTGGCTGCACGCACACGCAGCCCTAGCCAGCCAGCCAGCCTGCCTCTCCGCCAGTCTGGGGCCGCACTGCAAAAGTGCTTGTTAAAGACCTCATGCTTGATTTGAAATACATTTGCACATTTGGAGTAAGGCATCTGCCGTTTTTTTTTTTCCTGTTAACGGAAGTGCAACATCATTCTCACTGTCGTGAATGGTGTAAATTGCCAAAGCTGCACAGGGACTCCTAGCAGACCTCGGAGGGATCGCTGCTTCCCGCGTTCGTCCCGCTCAGCCTCCCCCTCCCTTTGGCACCATTCGCATGCTGGAATATTTTAGTCTTGCGCAAGGTAGCAGATTTGCCCAACTCACGCTTACAGTAACAGACGTGTAATCATACATCATAGTCTCAAGCCTCAACACCCCCCGCAAAAATATTTGCCACATAGCCAGACATGGCAAAACCTTGCAGAAGGCATCACCAAAAGATGATACTTATTTACTTTTTTCCCCCAAGTTTATTAGTGCCACATTGACTACTGTTCACACTCCTGTTATGTCATATATTGCCATTTATTTCCATTGTATATCATAGCATTATGATCCTTAATAGGCTAATACTTTGAAAGTAAAGTCTAATGTCTCCAAATGGGATTTGGCTTCTGCATCGCAATTTATGTAATTTAAATAAATATGAAAATCCAATATATGAATAAACCTAAAGGCATTGGTCGGAAGCTATTCGGACTGCAGGAAATGTAAGAATTATTTTATAGTCATCATGTGTTGGGTAAATTACATCCGCATTCTCAAGAGGGAACCTACAGCTGTACATAGCTCTGCTGCTGGAGACTTAGAGTGATTTATGGAGAGATTTTGAGAATTCCTACATTCCCACACTCCCCCATGTGTGGAAATGATTGCTCTAGTCTTAGCTGCCTTTAGCCCAGAGAGAGTGTCTGCAGTAGTAAATCTCTTGAAAGCAGATGGGTATGCATTTCATGTCATTGGTAGGCGATCAGACTATTTGAAAAACACAAGTTGGCTGTGCGTAATTCATGGGGTTGGCAATAAACAGCATCGTTAGGCCTCACAGCTCATTTAGCATAGTGTCTCCTGCAGGTATGTGATTTTAATGATATCATTAGTCATGGTTCTCATTTGTTTGAAGAGGTACATGCCACCACCCAGCAGCTACGGCTGAGGAGAGTACTGGCACACTTACACTCTGTAATCACGACCGCGGCGGAGGGGTAAAAATAACATCCGATTAGCTTGATTCAGTTTGCTCTAGTTTTGTTACGATAACCACAGACGACTTTAAAGAATATCTTCAATACAGTAATAAAGCGATATCTTCCGTGCGATGATGACGAGACACAGAGAAATCTAGTGGATGGAGCGTCACTTCATGGAATGTACTGGAAATGGTGCTGGCAGTGTTGTTGCTCATGTGATTGAATAGACTAGACAAGTCAAAGGCGTTTCAAATGAAGAGAGACCCTGGTATCGCTATGGCCCCAAACGTCCTTTTAAAATGCAGATGTGAAGCGCCATCTTTTTTTTTTTTTTTTTTTTGACCAAAGGCAGATGCCATGGATGGCTTTATTGAGGAATTAATGAAATCTCCCATCGACTTTTTGGACGTCGGGACGACATTAATAAGCGATGCCTCAACACCAAGCTTGTCATAAATCATGGGACGCTCACTAATCACATCAGTGATTACATTGTTTATTAGCGCACTGTGAGCACAACAGCCCTGAGGGAACAGTTAAATCAATGATGAGTAGCGATTTCTTGTCCGGGTGACCTCCAGTATGGCCAGGGCCTAGACAACCATGTAACATCAGAACGAGTTGGCTAATGATCAAAGTTCTTATTCAGACACAGCAAAAATAATGGGTTAGTCAACCCTTCTTCTGTAGGTTGTATTGAACACTTTATGTCGGCTCATATCCTGTCTGTGCAGAGGCTACATAATTACGGTTGGGCACATGGATGGACAGGGACGGCATTCTATAGTAGCCGTAGCATAGTAGCTCACGGACATCACGTTTGTCACACAACCTGCCTTGTTCATTCACCAGATTGGTGTTGTAGCCTCTGCTCAACACATGTACTTAATGAGACGGGATGAGAGGAAGTCAAGATATGATGAGCTATAAAAGAGAAGAACAAAGAGCTTGTTCTTATTTATATACTTTCATATAAAGTATGCAGAGGTGCTTTCAAAAGTACTCTATACACACAGACACACAAACACCCACAGAGGAGAGAGAGAGAGAGAGAGAGAGAGAGAGACTGAGTTAAAGAGAAGTTTTAGCCAGGGCTTGTGGAAGAGGATGAACCTTCGATGGAGACCTCCAGGTCTGCATGCAGAGCAGAGGCAGGGCCCCCCATTCATCATTCCAGACGCAGGTCACAAATAATTACCACACTTGAGCTCCCCCATTTTAATTGGGTAATAGATATTTCTGAGTCATGTACCACCACCCAACACGACGGACCCGCCTCTGTGAATTTTCGGATGTGTGGAAAATGGATAATTGGATTTCAAACATGATTAGTAGACACAGTCCCAACAAATTCCTGAGATATGATTGAGGGGGGCTATGGGACATCGAGGGGAAATGTTCGTATGTAGCGGAAAAGTAGTAATTAATTTCCTGTTTGCTCCCCCGAACTTTCTTCATTTGAATTTTGAAACAGAATTACTTTTTTTTTTTTTTTTGTAGGGAGTCAGCAATCAGTGGCGCTAATTAATTGTGTGCGACACAGTACAACTGAAGAAAGGACTGCTCCTCTCAGAATGTGGCTGCCATTCAGCAGAAACATTATATTTTTCTTTTTTTTCTGTTCAAGGTTACTTTAACTTTTCTGGCTCGACTTCAAACTGTTTGCTGTGGAGTGGCATAGGTAATTTGAACCATCTGGGTATTTAATGTTTGGCTCGCAGGTACCATCCTCTTTTGTTTCAAATTGCATTCATTACAGCCAGAGAGGACTGCAGGGTGCCACGGGGAAGCCATTCATTTGGGTGTAGGAGCTTGTTGGGCCTGTGCATAATTTTCAAAGATGATCAAATTCAAAGGCAACGACTGGACTTTGACCAAATCTCTGGATTGTCTCCATGGCATTTTAAAGTGCGTCTATTCAAAAATCTCACTACCACCACGTTCTCTTTCTTTTTTTTTGTCTTCACCTTGGCTTATTTTCAAAGCGATTCGCCTGCTGTTTGCACACAGAGCTGCTTTTCAGTGCCTATAACATTTGCAAAAAAAATAAAAATAAATAATAATAATTTTTAAAAAGTCACTCCTCTTAAGGTCAGTTTAGTCACATTTATTTGAGTGGTGTTAAAGCAGTTTAGTTCTGCACAAAATGGCAGCATGCCAATCATCGTGGCACCATGGCATCATGTTTCCTGGTGTTACCATTGGATTGGTTGATGCCCATGGCGGCAGGAGAGTGCGTCATGTGCAGTGTGACCGGCACGAGAGGTCTGTGGGACCGTCTGCTCGAGCCTTAACATTTGACTTTGCGATTTCAGGTGCTTGGAGCAGAGGCGGTGGCTCCGAGACTGCCGGAGATTGTGTTCCCGTCGCGGCACACGGACGATGGCAGCCAGCTGAGACGCATGAAGAGGGACTGGGTCATCCCCCCCATCAACGTGCCCGAGAACTCCAGAGGGCCCTTCCCACAGCAGCTTGTCACGGTACGACAGTGGAGAGTGGCGGAGATTTGAAGACACGCATAAACACACACACACACACACATACACACATTTACACATGTAGGAAGACAGATTTCAGACTTTCAGACATAAAGTTTATAACCCACCCCAACACACACACACACACACACACACACTTACACACACACACACACACACTTACACCCATGAAAAAAGCTTGCCATCTGGCACTCGAAGCACTAGAGAGAGATAAAAGGCAGAAGACAGCTTTTCACAAGCACAGCTTCTTCCTGACGCCCCACATTCAGCTGAGCCTGTGCCCCCCTGTGCATGATTGAAATGACTCTCGACACGTTGTCTCTTGTGTGCGAGCAGATCAGGTCGGACCACGATAAAAACCGCTCCCTGCGCTACAGCGTGACTGGCCCAGGAGCTGACCAGCCCCCCATGGGCATCTTCCTCATCGACCCCGTCTCTGGAGAGCTGTCTGTCAACAGGCCCCTGGACAGAGAGCACATCCCCAGCTTCCACGTAAGCAGAGCACTCACACCACACGAGCACGCTGAATTGCATAAATTACCTTAAAAGCATTCCAGCCGCAAAAAAAAAAAAAAAAAAAAAATGAACAAAAAATGCAAGTGTATGCGTCAAGGTCATGAAAGATGAAAGGGGTAGACTCGAACTCTTGAGTACCTACAGCCAGGAAATTCCTTAGGATTTTTGCTAAATGCCAGAGGTAGTTGAGGTATTATTTCTTCTCATTCTATTTTTTTTTCTCCGTGCTGAAAGGCTCAGCAATGTCACTCTCTCAAGGCCCCTTGCTTGTACGGGTTTGATTTGGCGAGAAGTTTTAAGAGAAGCAAAGTTTAGGAAAGAAAGAAAGAAAGAAAGAAAGAAAGAAAGAAAGAAAGAAAGAAAGAAAGAAAGAAAGAAAGGTAGAGGCGACACGCTAAAGTTCAGTGTGGCCTTCTGGGAATTGAGATGAATCAGTGTGAGGTATCCGGGTTGGGAGGCCTTTGGAATGGTGAGGGGTAACCCCTTATCGTCAGCAGCAAAGCCACTCTTCAATGCCCCACCCGCACACCCCACAGCTCTCATTTATCATGGCAGGAAAAGAAAGCTGTGCTTCAGGCTTTGCCTCTCCCTCTCTCTCCCTCTCTCTCACTCTCTCTCTATCACTCTTTCTCTCTTTCCTTCTCTCACACTTCTTTTGTAGCAGGTAACAATGGAGCCACCAGTGTAGTGTAGAGGTGGTGGTTGGCAGGAGAGCGTGCCTGCCAGCGGCAGCCGCGACTAAATTGCAGGATGTAATGGTTCTGTAATGGGCGGGAGCGTTACTCTGGGCCCTGCACTTTGAAGAGAAGTGATAAAGAGTAGAGTTTATTTTTCTATCTCTGTCTCTCGCTCTCTCCCTTTCTCTCTCGCTCTCTCACTCTGTTTCTCCTCGACATCCGCTCATCCCCGTTCTCTCTCTCTGTCTCTCATCTCTCTGTTTCCTCTCCATGAGAAAAGAAAGGAAGAAGCCATGGGTGGGGGAGGAAGAGAGAGCGAGCGAGAGTGCAGTCCAACAATAACATAGCACTCACTCAAAACACCTCTGACCCCCTCATACACATGTTTGCACACACACTCACACACGTGTGCACACTTGGAAGCAGGGGAAAAGTTAGAGAGAGAGAGAGAGAGAGAGAGAGAGAGAGAGAGGATAGAAATGAGCATTTGGCTGGTTGTCCAGGGTTCATTGCTTGAAAGGGATGCGCGCGGGCCGTTTCTGAGCGGGCTAGGATTCAGCTGGTAAAGTGTGGCTGTGGCCGTGGCTCTCTGTGCAGCACCGATGGGTGCCCACGCACGCCTCAGGCAACGTTAATGTGTTTGGACTCTCTCTACACAGCTGAGAGCCCACGCTGTGGACCTCAATGGCAACCAGGTGGAGAACCCCATCGACATCGTAATCAATGTCATTGACATGAACGACAACAGGCCCGAGTTTGTCCACCAAATCTGGAATGGAACTGTACCTGAGGGCTCAAAGCCAGGTAGGGAGATTCACACCCACACACACACACACACACACACACACACACACTGGCACACCTACACCCACAAGTGCACACACACACACACACACACACACACACACACACAGACACACACAAACTCTCACACCTACACACACAAGTACACAAACACACACACATACACACAAACATACACAAAAGCAGGTGCATACACACACACTCACACATCTACACACACAAGTGCACATACACAAAAGCAGGTTCATGTACACACACCTACACACACACACACATCTAAACACACACATCTACACATACAGTACTAACTCTCACACACACACACACACACACACACACACACACACACACACACACACACACGTGGGATAAAGATGGCCACCGAACACAGAATTGCTATGGGCTTGCAGTGGCCTACAAGACAGACAAGGGGAAGCTGGTTAGCCAGTGTAAAGTCCCCAGAGTGGAAGATTCCCATAAACAGTGGCCTGTCACGGAAACAGAGGGTCTGAATAAATAACACATGGCCGTGGCCAGTGCTGATGAGTCAGACAGTACGAGGCCATGACAGACACGCTGTGGAAAGTTCACATCCATGAATGGCTGCTGAATCCCTTTGCCTCTCGCAGGGACGTCTGTGATGACCGTGACCGCCATCGACAAGGATGACCCCAAGACGCAGAACGGCCAGCTGAGGTACAAGATCCTGTCCCAGAATCCCGAGAACCCCAACCCCAGCATGTTCACCATCAACAACAAGACCGGAAACATCATCACCATGGCCGCAGGCCTCGACAGAGAGGTTAGAGCTTTGTGTGTGTGTGTGTGTTTGTGTGTGTTTGTGTGTGTGTGTGTGTGTGTGTGTATGTGGGCAATGGCAGCTATGCTATTTGTTTTTTAGCACCTTTCATTAGTGGTTGCTTAATCAATAGAGTTAACATTGGCCCACTGTGACTGTGGTGGAGTATTTGCATAGGTCAACAGTTTTGTTTAGCCACACACGGAAATGGCCTTAGGATTATGCCGTGATGAAGATGTAGCTCTCTCTTTGTTGCGCTAATATTCAGTGCACTGCTGAAGTAATGAGCCTCTCTGCACACTGTTGATTATCATTGCCCAAATGAGCTCAGAAATGGACTCCCTACCTCATACTTATTTACCCCGAGATGGAGAAAGCATGCTTCAGCAAGCGGCTAAATGTTTGTTTTTTTTGCTTTTTTTTTTGCTTGTTTGTTTGTTTTTGTTTTGCCTAGCTGTGTGTGTGTGTGTGTGTGTGTGTGTGTGTGTGTGCACATGTGAGGATGCACATGCCAGCATGCCTGCCAGCATGTGTGCTGTGTGTGTGTGTGTGTGTGTGTGTGTGTGTGTGTGTGTGTGTGTGTGTGCGCGAGCATGCAGGCATGCTTGCGTGGCTGTCTGATCTATAAATGGCAACGGCCTGCTTTAATTGGATTGCCTTGCTCAGTGAAATAAAATGTAAATAAATATATAAGCAAGTGCTTTGCGAGAGTGCAGGAGGCTCAATGTAAGTCTGCTAAAAGCAATCCCCCCCTCCCAACACACACACACACACACACACACACACACACACACACACATACCCCCACACCCACTCCCTCCACCCTCCACCCACCAAAGATCAATCAATTCCGCTCTGCAGCCTCAGTAATGCACCGAACGGCGACCGCCACCACCGGGAGAGTCATTTGCCGCCATGCCCCTTATTACCAGGAAACGGTGCGCTGCTTCAGTGGCCATCAGGGCAGTAGGAGCCATTTGCGAGTGGCCTGGTCCTCCCCATCACTGTAGGGGCCTCCGATGGGCCTGGAGATGGGAAAGAACAAGTGGCTAGCGCTAGCGCTAATGCTAATATTAACACTACTACATCTACTGCTGCTATGGCAGCCCCTCTCCCTCCCCCCCATCCCCTCCCGGTGCTCCACTCTCTCGCAGGAAATGAATGAGGAATGATTGCCCTAATTAGTGCAATGACTCCCGCTCGGTGATTGGGAAAGGGATGACGTGCCGGTCGGAGTAACCGCGTAGCCGGCCGCAGCACTAGCGAGGGGAGTGCTAACTGTTCAGGCAGCACTGGGCTTTAATGAGTACAGAGGGGAGAGGCGCTGATGTAGTTCCCTATTATTTGGCTCATAATTCATACCTACTGCCCTTTTTTTTTTTATTCATTCTTTTTTTGTCCTGCTGATTTCAGCTTCTATTTTGGATTAGAATGACTGTTTCTCTTCTGCTGGTAATGACATTGGGTGTAGGCCTACAGCGCACATATTTTGCCAGCCCTAGGTACACTTCTGACGTGTCACAAATTTTAGATTTCAGCCTTAAATGTACCGTGTATGTGTGTGTGTGTGTGTGTGTGTGTGTGAGGATTCTCCTCTATGCATGACTCATCAGTCACAGCCTTTCCCATTCCTACTTTTATGTAATATGTCACATGCCATTTTAATGACTGGTTAATGAAGCAGGTCTTGTGTGTGTTTGAGTGTGTGTGTATGTGTGTGACTTTTTTTTTTTCTCCCCAATTAGAAAGTGCCACAATACACGCTGATCATCCAGGCCACGGACATGGAGGGCACGGCGCTGTACGGCCTGTCCAACACCGCCACCGCCGTCATCAGGGTCACCGACATCAACGACAACCCGCCCGAGTTCACTTCAGAGACCGTGAGTCGCCACAGCACAGCACAATACAACACAACACTGCATAGCACAACACATCACAACACAACACAACACAGCACAGACAAATAGCATGGCTTTGCATCACTAAGGAGCCATTGTTGCTCGGCCGTAATTAGCAGAGCCTTTCACACGGCACGCAGCCCACAGAAGAGACTTCCTCTGCCTGATGGGTGAAGACATGATTTCCACAATTAGCCCCATAAGCATGCCATGCAGTGGCCCCTGTGCCTCCTGCAGAGCACGCTCTATTAAGTGTGCACTTCATACGGCATGCAGTATGCAGTGTGGAAAGCTTAGAGCTAGTATGAAACGGCTGGGATGTTGCTGGAATGTGACAGCTTTCTTCATAGCGTACTTCAAGTGTTCAAAGACACACACACAAGCACACACACACACACACACAGCCCTTCTTTATTGGCTCTAGAAGTAGCGGCAGTCTGAGTCTTGCATGAGCTGCCCCCCATGTGAATACAGTCACCTGTCATATGAAAGCACTGAGCCGTAGCCGCAGGTACTTAATGGGAGCGCAATTGTGCTGTGAAGGATGTCTTCTCATTATGCTGCCAGTGCTCAGTAATCTACAGATTAAATGACTTGCACTTGTCACAGCTTTTTTTTTTTCTTCATTGCCATTAAATCATTTTTTTTTCTTTCTTTCTTTCTTTTATAAAGTACATTTTAAAAAGAGTCTTGTTTCAGTTGTTATTTCAAAACTTTTTTATTTATTTATTTTTTTTTAATATTTGCACCACTTGGCACACAAGGCATCCTCTTTTTGCTGCCACAGTAATGTGAGTGTCATCTTTTATTCATGCAGTTCTATGGAGAGGTGCCTGAGAACCGGGTGAATGTCATCGTGGCCAACCTCACAGTGACGGACAAAGACCAGCCCAACACCCCCGCCTGGAACGCCGTGTACAAAATCACCGGGGGCGACCCCACCGGCAGGTTCTCCGTGCCGACCGATCCCACCACTAATGAGGGCCTGGTAACCGTCGTTAAGGTGAGCTTTCGGACCCTTCTGCTCTCAGGTGTCCCGTCTCTCTCCCACTGAATCTTGTGCTAGGGAGGACCTGCTCACGATGGTTCTAACTCCTAGAACAGTCCGTTCAGTAAAACGCTGTACTTATCAGACAGCGGAAGGCGACTGATCCGTTTATGTTAATTATTCATGTATGTCAGTGAAATTGTACTTCTAAACGAGGCCTTTTGAAACAGACAAAAAGCGGTGCTTTCAAAAGTGATTTTGTAGGGAAAAGGAATGTGTAATGGTCCAGAGATTTCTAGCAGACTAATGGTGCATCCTATCATTTGTCTCACTCTGTCTCTTTCACCTCACCCCTCCTCCATTTCTCTCTCTCTCTCTCTCTCCCTCTCTCTCTCTCTCTCTCTCTCTCTCTATCTCTCTCTCTCTCCCTCTCTCTCTATCTGACTCTCTTCTTCTTCTCTCTCTCTCTCTCTCTCTCTCTCCGTCGCACCCTGCAGCCCATTGACTACGAGACGGCCCGGACATTTGTGCTGACGGTGGTGGCGGTGAATGAGGAGCCCCTGGACCAGAACATCCACCGCTCGCGCCAGTCCACCGCCACCGTCTCCATCAAGGTGTTGGACGTCAACGAGGCGCCCTACTTCGAGCCCAACCCCCGCACCATGAGGCTAGAGGAGGGCCTGCCGGTCGACTCCATGCTCACCATCTACACCGCTCTGGACCCCGACCGCTACATGCAGCAGACCATCAGGTAGCCACACACACACACACACACACACACACACACTCACACACACTCATCTACCTCCCTCTGCTCTGTGCCAGGCCAACTGCATGCTGTGTGGTAGAAAGTTGTGCTCCTCTTTTTTGTTTTTTTTCCCCCTTCCTCTAGCCCAAACAACAAAAACGCTTTGTGTTCTGGAACTTTCTCCCCCCCCCCCCCCACGCTCATGACGAGAGTTCTGAAGCAGTATGCTCCTGGCTGCCGATCAGCTCGCCTCTAACCTGCTGAGCTGGGTGTACTATTAAAGATTTAGTGAGCTGCTAGGCCTCAGGGGAGATTGCAGTGATAAATCAAAGGTTTCTAATCTGGACTTCTGTCGCACCCCTCCCTCCCTCTCTCTCTCTCTCTGTTTCTCTCTCTCTCTCTCTCTCTCTCTCTTTCTTTCTCTGCAGATACTCCAAGCTCTCCGACCCGGCCAACTGGCTGCGCATCGACCCCAATAACGGCCGCATCTCCACCATCGCCATGCTGGACAGGGAATCGCCGTATGTGAGCAATAATATGTACAACGCCACCTTCCTGGCCACTGATGATGGTACGTAACTCAATCTCCTCCGGAGTGCGAAAAAATAAGGTTTAGCGGCTCGGGTTCCTCTCCGATTGGATTTACACCTCTTCCAAGAGCACAGGAAACCTGCTTACTGTTGTAGCAATATCATTACGCTGCCAGTACCAGACACACCGCGATGGTGATATGCCTCGTTGCCGCGCCGGCGCGGCCCAGACTGCGATGTGTTAACACTCAAGAGTGGGGAAAACACCAGAGAGGACGGGAAGGAGAAAAAAGAAAAGAATAATCTCTGTTAATCTTCCAAAACTGATTGAATGTCACTTTGAATGCTGGCACGGACTGACAGTCTGCCACTCCGGCTCCATCAAGCAGCACAAAAATAGTGCCAGGAGCAGACATTAAAAGCAGCCACCTCTCCGAGGCAAGGAGAGAGAGGTGTTAGCAGGCACTCCAGCAGACGACCCCCATGTAGGAAAAAGGGAAGCGTTCACTTTCCTCCTTCCCTGCATTGGCAGGATTTGGCTCAAGGCGTTAAAAAAAAGGGCTGTCTTCTTTTTTTTCCCTTCTTTTTTCTTTCTTTTTTTTTTTCTCCACACCCTCCTTCCTTTGCCTTGCTCCGCGGAGCGCGGCCCTGCCCGTTGCCGGTCCAGCCGAGGCCGGCGAAGCTTAGAAAAGTTCCCCGATAAAGAGGTTTCTCAGCATTAATGGGGCCGGATTGGCCGAGTGGCCCCTTCCGAGCGTGGCCTGAATGAAGAGAGCCGCTTAAAGGCCTGTGAATACAGAGCGCTGTGACTGGGCAGCAGTGTGTGTGGCGGGGGCCTCGGGCTGCACTGATTAATCATTCTCCTCCAGTCTACCAACCCCCCCCCCCACACACACACACACACACACACACACACACACACACACACACACAGCCCCAACCACTAAACCCACTCCACCACTGCCCACCCCCCTGTAGGCACCCACACACACCCACACCCACACCCACACCCTCACCCCCAGCCCCAGCACTCCACAGAGCAGCCTGCACAGTGGGGGAAGAAAAATCACAGCAGCCTTTTCATGTAAATGTCCACACACACAC
>JASCQY010000102.1:6354970-6366863 GCA_030264315.1 Sardinella tawilis | reverse complement strand
CACACACACACACACACACACACACACACACACACACACACACACACACACACACACACACACACACACACTGTGAAGTTCCACAGGTGCGAGGCCGCTGCCGGGAAACGCTCCTCTCGGCTAAGCAAGGGCAGCTGCTGCTAGTCATGAGGGCACACAGTACACTGCTCCACTGCTGCCTCTCCACGCCCAGGCTCCTTGCTGTTGATCCGCTGACCACGGGGGGTGGAGGGGGGGTGGAAGGGGCAGGACTGGAATGTACCCAGCATGGATTCCACAGGGGGGTGGGGGGAGAGATAAAGAGAGAGAGAGAGAGAGAGAGAGAGAGAGAGAGAAGATGAGATGATGAGATTCCACAGGGAATAGAGAGAGAGAGAATCAGCTCTAGTGTGCAGAAAATGGTTGCCACAGGCAGGAGCCGACCTCCCCCAGGGGGTCATGTAGCTAGTTGGGCAGTGACCCCCCTGTCTTGGGAGGGTAGGGTGTGAGTCGGGCGAGGGTCACTCTAAAGTGGAGAGAGAGAGAGAGAGAGAGAGAGAGAGAGAGAACACTGGTGGCACCTAGTTGGATGAGGGTCATGCATTGTCCACGGGCTAGCAGCTGTGACCCAGAAAGTCGCTCATGTCGAGAGGCTGTCTTTGTGCAGGGGGGCTCAGTCTACATGGAAGTGTGTGTCTATGTGCCCTCATGCGCATGTGTGTTCATAGATTACATGGAGTTTGTGGGCTTGGTGGACACTGTTTGCTCTTATCTGTGTGTGTGTGTGTGTGTGTGTGTGTGTGTGTGTGTGTGTGTTTTGTGTGGGTTTGCGTTTTCTCAGCTTGTGATTGCGCAAACATGGAAGTGCTTACTCGCGCGAGTCAAGCTAATTCAGGGCTTTAACCACTTGGCCTCAGTCGATGGGCGGTGTGGTTTCGGCATCTGCACGTCGGTGCGGGGAGCCGGCGTTGTCTCGCCTCGACCGTCGGCAGGCGCGCGTGTGTTTGGAGCGCTCGTGCGAAACTCTCGGCTCTCAAGCAGCCTGGCGAGGATTTTCGAGCGAGCGAGTGAGCGAGCCGCACGTTTGGAGATGGATGGATTAGTGGAAATCTCATAACGAGAGCCAATCCATCACACAGTCTTATTAAAGCCCGCAGATCCTGCCGTGGCACCTACTGTCCTCATTCCTCAACCAACCCTCCCCCTGCTCTCTCCCTCGCTCGCTCTCTTTCTTTCTCTCTCCATTTCTCTCTCCTTTTCTCTCTCTCTCTCTCTCTCTCCGTCTCCCTACCCCTCTCTTTCTCCCCCTGTTGCTTCCACGTCCTCCTCTGTCTCTCGCTCCCTCCCTCCCTCCCTCCATGTTTGTCCGGTCGGCCCCTTACCCAGCCGTCCCCTCGGCGGTCCCGCGTGCCCCCGTGACGTAGCGCACAAAGCCCCATGCTGTCAGGTTGCCTTGGCGATGTTAATAGGATTAGGCCGGGCTTATGTGTATCCACCATTCCGTGTCTGGGGCCCGATTAGAGGAGCGCAGAGTTCACCTTTGCCACCACCACCACCACCACCACAGCCGCTCGCGCCCGCCGCCCGCAGCCCCAGTTGCTTCGCCAGCCATCAGCAAAAAGCACTCGCCCTCCTTCTCAATCTCGATCGCGATTTCGACGTCTGAGGCGCACCAAACAGCGAGAGATGCCTCGGCTAACTTCGCCCCACACAAGTTTTTTCCCTCTTATTCGCCTTGGTTGCCTCGACTGCAGCTGTCATGCTGAATAGTGGAGTGTGGCTGTGGTGTATTATTGATGGAGGTGTTAGTGGAAGCAGTCTCATTGTTATGCAGCATTTGAATGGGGCGTCTGTAGTTTTGTGTCGGGGGACACGGAGCGGTAGTCGTGCGGCTCCTTGCCTCAGCGTGTGTGCAACGAGAAGGTGTGACGCCCATCTGCTCGCTCACTACCCACACAATCAGATCCGCTGTATGTTTACAATCAGACAATCCGTGGGATTATGCATATAGAGGGGGTTTGTTTTGTTGTTATTCCTGTGATGTTCTTTATGGTATGTGTGTGTGAATAAGCGTGAGTGTCCATATTTGAACCAATCCTTATCAGTGGATACATGTATATATATGGGTGGGTGTTTGTATGCGTGCATGCTGGCACAGGTGTGTGTGTGTGTGTGTGGGCTGGCCTGCAAGTGTGTTGATTTGTTAGTGTGTGTGGGGGTGTGTTTGTGTGTGCATGTGCACTCACATGTGTAATGTGTCCATGCAGGCCGGTGTGTGTGTGTGTGTGTGTGTGTGTGTGTGTGTATGTGTGTGCATGGGTGCGTGGGTTGGTCGGTGTATTTTGGCCGCATCCCGCTGACTGGCCCATCTGCTCCGCTTCTCCCCCTGCAGGATTACGACCTGAGCCAGCTCCAGCAGCCGGACACCATGGAGCCGGACGCCATCAAGCCGGTGGGGATCCGCCGCATGGACGAGCGGCCCATCCACCCTGAGCCTCAGTACCCCGTCAGGTCGGCCGCCCCGCACCCCGGCGACATCGGTGACTTCATCAATGAGGTAAGGGAGGGGGGGGAGACAGGCAATCAGACACCCACCACATGCTCACGTGGCCTTAGCATGGGGCCCGGCTTTTCCTGTGCTTCGCCATGTTCAGTGTGTGTGTGTGTGTGCTCACAGGAGCGCTTCACTTGGAGTTTGTGGGAGTTTATTAAGCAGTTAGGGAGAGGTAGGGACATTTTATATTGTGAGTGTGCATTGATCAGACTTTGTTTGAAACAGCATCCATGGTCCCACTCCTGTCATTACAGCAACAGGCCCTTGCCACTTGCACAATGGCCCTTTTTCACATTAATACCTGAACTACACTGTGTGTGTGTGTGTGTGTGTGTGTGTGTTTTTTGTGTGTGTGTGTCTCTGGACGAAGCTCTTGGACTCGATACTCCAACTGAGCTTAGATTTGGTCAGACAGGACTCTGGTCACATAGGCCTACTTTTTTTGTAACTCCACAAGAACACGAAAGAACCTTCACCACCCTCTTAAATACCAGGAAAATTGGCCGATGTTCCTGGCCACAGGCTGCCTCCTTAAAGTGCTCTGTCTCAGTCTCACCTCATCTGATCCGGAGCCGTGAGCTGGGAGTGGGGTGGGAGTGCTGCTGTTGTACCAGAGATATTGTGTGGGTGGATGTTTTGGGCGGCGGCCATATTGGACTGCGGCGGAGGCGTCCTGATCCATGTCCTGTCACTTCTCACCCAGACAGCTTGACTGACCTTCTGCACGGGGATGACTGCACTTGGCAAGCTCCACAGCTTTACATTGCTGTTAAATGACTCCTGGCTTCGCATGATCGTGTGTGTGTGTGTGTGTGTGTGTGTGTGTACAGTGTACAGTATACAGTGTATGGTGAAAAATGTGCTTGGCAAACAGAATATCCTATGGTAATAAAATAGTATTAAACTCTATAGTTTATACTGTACTCTCATAGGAATTGCAAGACCCACATGAAAATCAACTCAAATGAGATTAAGCCCGAAGACCAGTTAAAGTGATTTTCTAAATGTTCTGTCATCCTAAAACGCATTCTTCTCAAAGGTTCTGGCAAGAACAGGCTCATCTGCAACTCGTCATAGAGGGCTTAGCTTTCATCTAGCCGTGGGCCTGGCATTTTCCTTTTGTACTCTTTGATCATGGCCCCGACAAAAAAAAAAAAGAAAAGAAAGAGAGAAAAAGAAAAAGCCTCCCTTGTTCTTCTCTTCCAGCTGCTCTGCTGTCACCAGCATTTTGTCACATTTATCACATTTTGGTTGGAATATATTAGTTGATTTTTTAAATTTTTTATTTCCTTAAACTTTGATTTGATTTTGTTTTAATTGGTGTTATTATCGTCAAGCCAAGTGTTGCACATGTAGTAAAGGGTGGACAGAGGACACGGCTGCGGTCTTTCCTCCGAGGTCCGCCGGGCTCCTATATCTCCCAAACTGCAGACGCTAGTTGACTTCAGTCATGAGGGGTGAGCCGTGAGATGAAAAAGTGTGGCCATGTATTTTTAACCAGCTCCAACAGGCTCCAGACTCGCTGCCGTGCTCTTTAAAGTCATTGGCTCCGTCCCATGTATTTTGGATTAGGGGCTGCTTGTTCGTTTTTCGCTCGCCGTATCTCAGTGGCTCCACGCTTTCTCGGAAAAGTTCCTCGTGCCGTTGTCTGCCCTTGTCAGCTCGGTTCAGCATTTAGGAGTAGACTGTTGCCATATCTGTTGGCTGTTTTGGAGTACCTGGAATATCAGAACTTTTGTTTAAATATTTCCATATTTTTAAGCCCGTTTCCAAACAGACAGGATAGAAACTGCAAAAACACCCTACACTCCTTCTGCATCCTAGCAATAGACAGGGAGATTCCGACGGAAGACATTTCATGATTTCATGTCGTTCTCATTTCCTCCTTTCTTCCTTTGACACGCCGCAAACCGGAAGCTTCCGCTGGTTAGAGCCGGCTGCTTAGCCCAACACCCACCAGCACCCTCCACCATTTCATTACTCACCCAGCACGGGAGCGGCCTGCAATCAGCGGATCAGACGGCGGCGCCTCTCCGTGCACCCGGCATTCCCATCAGCAGCCCCCCGACCCACATGAAAGGGCCACCTGAGAGTGTGGAGTGCCGTCTCAGCGGAGAGGGGCACAGGGTGGTTCATTAGGCCGGCACCCAGCCACTCGATAGGCCAAAATAGAGAAAGAAAGAAATAAATGAATGAATGCAACACTGATGGGATTACGAAGGCTAGCCTTCCGCCCACAGTCCTGGGCAGATTCAGTCCTGCGTCACCTGAGGCAACCTCTCCTCGTGTGATGCGGGTGGAGCAGGAAGCCGTCAAAAAGCTCAAAGGGAAGGGTGTGGAATTGCTAACCCATCTGGAGAAATTTGCCAGTGTGGAAGTGGCCATTTGAAATCAAATACAGAACCCTACTGCATAGCCCGGCCTGTTGTTGCTTTGCTGTCTGGCAAGTCCAAAACGTACCCTTGACTTTGCCATTAGCCAAGTATGCCGCCATATCAGGCCAGCATGTTTATTGTTTATGTCTTCCATTCTTTTGCAAGAACGTAACACACTTGTGTTTTCAGCTAGAAAAATAACCTCATCTGGACCATGGAAATTGATCCCTTGCGATCCTTGTTCTTCTCTCTCTCTCTCTCTCTCTCTCTCTCTCTCTGCTGTCCCAGAATATTATGTGTATGTTGGCCTGATGAGATTAGTATTCAAGGGCGGGTATGCGTGCAGAGAGAGGTTTAATGGAGGCCCGAACAGTGGCTGCAGAATACAGTGAACTCCCATCCCTGTGAGTGCCCGAGCTCCCAGCCCGGTGGCCACGTTCTGCTGAAGATGGCCGATTGTTGTGTTGTGCCCCATTGATGACTCACTCCAATGGAATGCTCAGGCGAGCTCTATGATGGGCCCCATCCCCCGACCCCCACAACCCTCATTCAGCACACACACACACATGCGGGCACTCACACACACACACACACACACACACTGCCAGTGGGGTGCTAACTCTGGCGTATAGGTGCTAACCACTGGAGCAGCGACGGCTATAATTGTAATGAACGATCCATCTGTCATATTTCAGGGCAAATTATCAGTGCCACAGCCCTGAGCAAACACTTAACAAGAGCTAACAAGTGGAAAATAATCGTGAGGTGCGGAGGCGCCATGTTTTTTTTTTTAATTCTACAAAACGGAAGTGAGAGAGAGGCAGAGAGATCACACAAATGCCGACTGAAGAGCTCTTAAATCATTTGGCTCTTTCTAAGACCAGCTTTTCCATGCCACATTTTTGTTTGTTTGTTAATAACTTTTTTTGTCACTTATAGTTGGCTGTTTGGGGAAATGTCAGAAAAGTATGGTCAACTGACTGAGGCACCATTTTTACTATTGCAGATTTCTCTCTCTCTCTCTCTCTCCTCTCTATCCCTCTCTCTCTCTCCTCCCTCTATCCTCTCTCTCTCTCTCTCTCTCTGTCTCTCTCTCTCGTATTGGTGAGTTGATCTTCAGATGCAAGGGAGAGAGAGAGCGCTGCTGTCAGACATGCTGTTTTCATGTCCGCGTGTCTGGTTTATCTCCAATGCTCCACCGGCAGAGCCGGAAGCCTCTCCGGATTTCTGGCCCTAACTAAGCCTGGCCATCCGTATGTCACAGGGAACCGCGCGGGGAATATTGAGTTCACTGAACCTGCACAATCGTACTCTCTGCCTCTCCTGCCCTGCCTCTCTCTCCCCCTCCCTCCTCCTCCATATATTTGATACCTTGTGCTTAAGCTTTCCATGTTCGCAATATTAGACAGCCCTCACAAAAGCCAGTTCTTGATTCGATAAAAAAAAAAAACAAAATCAAGAAAAATAGTTAATTCACATGAGTGTACTCACTCATATTAGCCTGCACAGGAGGCCGTTCCCTGTTAAGTCTCGTGTAAGAGCATAGCCTGCCGGCTTTCTCTAACCTCTGCAGCTACTTTGGGAGGGAGAGGCGCACATTCACAAGCGAACGGACTAGCCAACTCCCAAACTAATTACAGAGTGAGAGTGAGACATCTTGAATGTAGCTCCCATGAGGTGTCAAAACATGAAATTAAAAGAGAAGCTCAGGCAGAGAACTCAGATGACAGGAGTTTCTTGCAGCAGATCATGATGGTCAGGAAGTCCTTATAAAGCCTTAGTAGATGTTGCCAGCCAACGAGGAACATGTGCTTTGAAATATCATTCAGTGGAAATGTGATTTTTTTTTATATAGATGGACAGATACAGGAGATAAAATATATAGATACAGTAGATAGATAAATATAGATTTTTAAGATGTTTTAGTTTTATAAGATTTTAGCAATAAAAGATTACCATTAGTGTTGTACAATCATTATGGTCCCGTCTTAACGTTTTGTTAAGCTTGTATGGAAGATGGTGGAGCGATTGTGATATCTGTACATAAGGGTGTGTGGATGGGATTTGGGAGGGGAGGGGAGAGGAGGCATCAGTGATCAGTCCTGGATTCTCAGGATTCTCTCCAAGCTCTGGATAATCTCCCATCACACAGACAGAAGAGGATTTCTAACCTCTGAACCTCCACACAGCCTTGTGCTGACATTTCTCCACATGTAGCCTATGACACAGACCTGATTTCCCAAGCATATGTTTACAAGCGGGAAAACGGAAAAAAACATGGATGAATTCTCATTGCTACACAAGTTTAACCTTCTCAAAAGGAATTTGAACAGCCTCTTGACTATTGCTTAGTCCCCAGAATCCCTTGCAATCTTCAATCATCCTCTTTTCATCTCACTCACTCAGTCATTTTTTTCTCCTCTTCACAGGGACTGAAGGCAGCTGATAACGACCCCACAGCCCCGCCGTACGACTCCCTCTTGGTGTTTGACTACGAGGGCAGCGGCTCCACAGCCGGCTCCCTGAGCTCCATCAACTCCTCCAGCAGCGGAGGGGACCAAGATTACGATTACCTCAACGACTGGGGCCCACGCTTCAGGAAACTTGCAGATATGTACGGCGGAAGTGACGACTAAAATTTTTTCTCTCTCTCTCGGATGTTGAAGATGACAACAGAGCAGTGAAACTAGGGGGAGAAAGTTCTATTGTTTTATTTTTTTTCGTTGTTGTTGTTTCTTTCTCCAGTCGACGAATGAGGACAGCTTCTGATAACTGATTTCCCCCTACACTGACTGAATGACAATGGAAAAGATTTAAAATAGTTAAAAAAGTAAATGAATCAATGAAACACAAATCACACAAAAAACAACCCTAGGCTTATTGTTGTAGTCTACGCATACATATGCTTGTTGAAGGCTTAGGAGTGTGACAGTCATGTTTTTTGGAGGAGGGGGACAGGACATTGGTGAACTGTCCCTGTTTGGATTGTGGGGTACGGAACGCGCTCAGTCAAACTTGAATTTCACAGTACAGAAGCACTGGGATTTAATGTGCCTTTTTGTACATTTTTTGGATCTGAATGATTAGTTTTATGTTCAAGGCTTTAATGGTAATGACTTTTGGAGTGATTTCAAAACAGAAGGTATGTTACAATGGTATGCATCTACATGCTTTTTTGGTTACTCAATACTGCTGTTTGTTGAATATATGAATATTTAAGTGAATTGCAAAGATAACGACATGAAGGAGTCTTTATTAACATTGAGGGGCAGGAAAAAAATCAGAACAGCACTGTACAGTACGCTAGAATTTTAGACTTTTTTCACTAAAAATTAAACACATGCAGCTGGTTGCAAATAAAGGGAGTCATGAAACATACTTTTGTAGCAAAATAAGTTTTTTTTTTTCTTTCTGAAGTGGTGTAGTATTTTACAAAAGCAGCATCATTTTTTTTTTTTTTTGATTATTTTGTTCTAATTTCATGTACACTTCATTTGCCTTAGTCCTCATCTGGTACTTTAAATTTTTACTTCACTGTAAAGATACTGTGTGTACATAATGTTTTTTTTCTCTTTTCTTTTTTTCTTTTCTTTTGATGTAGTCTATGAAGAAGAGCAAAAAGTTCCGAACTTGTAAATGTATAATTTGGACTACAAATTCAAGTTTTGCATGTTTTTATCTTTTCACGACAGCGAAAAAAAAGTTATTTCCAAAATTTATTTACAAAAAAAAATACAAAAAACATTAACTGGGTGGCATATAATGTGTAGAAGGTATGAGAGTCTTTTTGTAAAAAAATATGAAAAAAAAATAAATCAATAAAAAACAGAAAAAATAACAATCTTGTCAGCACAACTGTTTGAATTTGTACCAAAAAGGGGGTTGGGGGTGTTAGACACCATCGGCACTAATTACTGAATCAGCTTTAAGACAGGGAAAGGTTTTTGAAGGAGCTTTGTGGATAATCTTCTGTACTGGAATACAAATGATTCATCTCTGACCCCAACCATCTGAATAAAATGCTAATTTTGGAGTTACTGTGTGGTTTTCTTTCCTCACTTCCTAAGCTCAATTACTTGAAAAGTAGATGATAATTTCTCTTTTTTTTTCAGTCTTATTATTTTTTTACGAAAATATCAAACGTATGATTTCTATTGATGGTACCAGAGACAGACATAACTTTTCTCTTGATGAATAACTGCAAGAATTCAAATGTTTCCCCTTGAAGGAGAAATCCAGTGTTAATCAATGTCCCATTTGTCCAGTTTTAGCTGGCGATTCTCTATTTGGTCTATATCATCATATTTTCCTACCGACAGCATTCTGTGAGCTTGAACAATAGGGCTACAGTATGTATTGATTCACACCGGATTTCTCCTTTAAGTGAAGGCTATAGAGAAACTGACTGCGGCCCTTACATTACCTGACTGGCCCTTACATTACCTGAATGAAGGCATGAGTGATGTGCATTGTCCAAGGGTATAGGCTATAGATAAAGCAAAGGCACTTGTCACGCATTAGCACTTCATAGAGTTAGTGACCTACATGAAAGAGTGGCGAAATTGAAAGGGACACTGCTGTCAGCATATGTGTGGCAGCAGGTTAATGACAGATTTACCCAATCAAACGCTGTCGTCTCGCTTCTGAATAAATTCAGCTCCCATCAAAATGGTCACCTTGACAAGTTATTTCATTACAAAACTGCTTTTTGAAATGTAAACAGTCCCTCAAAGTCAGCTAAGTCCCAATGTCGCAAATTAGCACGAGTGTCAAAGAGTGGGGAGAAACAGAGGGAGCATTTGGTGCATTTGCTTTAGGGATCTGTCAGGGTTGTCCTGTCCTTAGATCAGGACGTGGCCATTTAGCCCAGCTCCCTGTCACACAAGCCCCCGTAGGCATGGGGGGCCTAATACACTGACTCCCGCCACGTTGACCTGATGTTTCATTCATTTCCGAGCCACCATGTTGCAGAGCCTGGTGGTGCCTGGGAGAACAACTCCTGATTTTTATTGCTGCGTCTTTGAACGAATTCAGTAGGCTACTCTGCAGGAGCAGTATGGTTGGGAAGCAAACTTATTACCAGCATGAGGAAAGGAGGATTGTTGAAGAATGAGATTATAGTGTGTATAGCAGCACTATGTGTTACACTGTATACTCTTTTGATCCCATGAGGGAAATTTGGTCTCTGCATTTATCCCAATCATGAATTAGTGAAATACACACAGTGAGGTGAAGTACACACTAGCACAGCGCATTATTTCACAACAATGTGTAGTAGCCTATGATACACTGCATGTAATGGTATGTTTGCATTGTTATAAGGGCACTATCTATTCTATGAAGACTGAGGGGTTGATATGTTTCTGTGCAGCATCTGTTCTGTTGGCTTTTAGGACTACTGAGTATCGCAAATACATAATTGAATGCATGTTGGTCTTTTAAATATAGGCCTACTGTAAATATACTGTGTGTGTGTGTGTGTGTGTGTGGATTGCCCTAATGCCTAATGCACTTTTTAAACAGAGATAGGGGTTCACAAGGCCATAAGCCTTAAGTGCTTCAACGGTGAACAATAAAGTCTCTTGTTAGCCCTCCTCCCCTTCCCCAATTTAATGTGCAGAGAATCACTGAAAGAGTCACACATTTGCCTTTCCTGAGCCCTTTTACGGTGTAGCTCTAGACCATTAAGTATACAAAGCATAAACATGCCACAGCTAAATCAAAGCAGTGAGCCATTTTTCTGCATGACGTTGTGTTGCTCTTAAGTTCACAGTGTGAAGTTCTGCAGGAATGATCTTTTAGTGGAATGAGTTAACTCACAGGCTGACGTGAAGGCCCTGTTGTGTTAAATGTTTCTTAGCTTTCGGTTTTGTGATTTTCACACAGACTTTTTACATTTTGTCATGAGAGCTTATGTGGGTACACGTTTGGTTTTGTTGACACTCTCCACAAGGACAAAACTGACCAACATGACTGCTTGTGCTGGAAATGCACTGCTGTGGAAGTGTTGACACATGCAAGTCTGTGTTGAGGTGCAATTTTGAGGTTACATGTGGTGAACCAAGCACATGGGTATTTCCTTTTTAGGCTCGGAATCTGGCTCCCATAAGCTCTGCCTGGCCTTGTTTTATTTATTCTGCTGAATCATGTGCTTGCCCAGACTCACAGAGAGTTCTCCTCATATCTGATGCACTCATTGTGTGCGCAGCGCACTGGTCACAGTAGTCCAGGAAGTGGTCAGTGACTCCCACTTTTCTTAAGAGGAATTCTCAAAAGCTTTCCGATAAAGTCACACAAAGGTCTGCATTTTTGATGTTTGAGCCGAGGTGATTAAGGGTTCTCAAAGCAGGTTGTTCTGGGAGGTCAAACGAAACAGCCACTCCCCCTGTCCAGGACTGTATGTGTGTGTCAGAGAGAGAGAGAGAGAGAGAGAGAGAACTGTGTATTTGGCTAGTGATGTTAAGCATTCACTTCGAACTTCTTCCCAATGCTCTCACCCATGTCATATTGTTTAAATGTCTTCAGTCCAAGGTCAGTAATCGCTGTAATACATTGTGGTAATTCTAATGTAAAAGCAATGGGGAAAATGCTGTTTACAGTATGAGCCTTTTTATTAGTTAAGCAAATAATGAAATTAAAACTACTGGCTGTAAACAGCTTGCAAATGTCCAGAAGCGTATTCAATATAATTCCTATATGAAATGAAAAATAAAAATGTGATGCTCTTTTTTTGGCCTACACTGAATAGTCTTGTGGACAGTCCTAATGCTCTTTACAGGACTGGTTTGAAAGACACTCATCTGAGAAGCCTCCCCCTCAAATCTTGATTGAAAGATGGTTGTCTTGAATAGGTTCACATCAGCAGAAAGCTTAATCTCTCTCTCATTTTTTAACTCCAAAGGGGGGAGAGAGAGAGAGGGAGTGTGTGTGTGTGTGTGTGTGTGTGTGTGTGTGTGTGTGTGTGTGTGTGTGTGTGTGTGTGTGT
>JASCQY010000102.1:6301968-6312083 GCA_030264315.1 Sardinella tawilis | reverse complement strand
CACATTGCAAACGCGGTAAAACCGGTAGGAAGGGGTTGACGGCGGTGAAATAGCCTTCATTCGCCCCGGAATGAACTGTTTAACCATCAAAGTGACTACGACGCTGAAATGTTAACCTAAAAATGTTGCATAGTTTCTCCTTAAAGACACTGTATGACCATACAGTACTGTGAGGAAGTGCCATAGCCGACACTAACTGAGCAGCCATTCTTCTATGGGGAAAAGCAAGGAGACTTGCTGTAGCTCCAGAGGCACTGTTGTTAATGGCAATTCATTGGGGATGTTTGTATTACATGAAAACCAAAACCGTGTTTGCCACATAGTCAGTCCATTACCCAATAATGGTGTGTCTATTGATTTTTGCGGCAGTCGCAAATGGATGACAGTCTTGAATGAGTCAAAATTTCAATAAAAACAAAAAAAAAAGGAAAGAAAAAGCAAGGCAAAACATTTTAAGTGGGAAGAGCTGTCAGAGTCTCTGAGCATTTAATTTTGAATGATGAATTCATATGAGCTATGGGGAGATTTCCTGAGACACTGCAGAGCCTATCTGGCTTTGTAACTAATTCATACTGTACCTTGAGTCTGACTACTAAATAAACCAATAGCCTGACCTGGACTTTCAGAAACGCTTATTCAATATCCCCAAATCTCAAGTCTTGTCTTCTTTTAATCTACAGTAGTTACTGATCACTGATTTATGTAATTATCATGTCAGATTATCATGTCAGATTATCATGTCAGATTATCATGTCAGATTGTGTGGCTTAAGCACTGTACTGTATTGTATGCGTGCATGTCAAAGGATTTTTTACACCATTTGTTACAGTACCATGTCTCTCATCAGGGAGTTTTAGCATGTCCCAGCAAATTGGGATACTGTATGAGGCAAGACCATCAGGGTTTGTGGAGACTCATGAAATTCTTATGGCTTCTGCTGCCATTACCTATCTTAAGAACTGGCTGCCTACACACATTTATCAGCATCGCATCGGGAAAAGTTTCATGTGAGCTCGCCCCAGGAATACGTGCTGATTGTGTGTGTCTGAATTAGCAGTGGGATTTCAGCTTGTCCCTGTGTGTGCGTGCATGACTCTGTGTGTGTGTGTGCGCACGTGTGTGTGTGTGTGTGAATGTGTGTGTGTGTGTTCCAGCTATTTCCATTCTGCTGTGAATTGGGAATAGCATGCCACCGCAACATGGTGTTCTTTCTCTGTTTCCTCTCTCCTTGGTCTTGTGATGGCTGGCATTGTGTCTGCAACATGAGCATAAAGTAAAATGGTGAACACTCATGGGAAATGCAAATGAGTTCAGTCCTCCTGCCCTGCTTCTAACGAGATGTTACATGAAATATTAATATATGATGGATTTTCCCCCTAAATATACTGTGGAATTTGTTATGCATGCATGTGTCAAAAATAATAGGAGTTATCACTTCATCCTTACAGACTTTTATGATTTGTGACAGGAAACTGAGCAGAAAGTCTGTTATGTAGATGGAATGCTATAGCTCTGATGTCATCTTACTGTTTGTCTCAGGTCATCTAATGCCATGTTTGTGATAGCCATATTGCCGTCATGAAACCACTTTGATGGATTATTCACTGACTGTCCAAAGATGCTCCTTTTTTTCTTTCTTTGCCAAAGTCTTATCATGGAGGACAGAAGAATGTAGCTATCTGCCCACACAACCTGGTGATTACAAACTCCGGAAGGCCCACGTATGAAAAAAACTTGTCTGTCATGTGACAGATGAGCAAACACCCTGATATCTGAAGGATTGTTTCCAAGTCCGGTCCAGCCCCTCTGGAGACAGCAGAGGTGAGGGGGGTGGAGAAGGTGTACTGTACTGTATGTGAGTCAAACAATGTTTACAGTAAGCAAGCAAGAAATATGCCTCTTCTCTGCTTCTACCGGGCCTGTGTGTAAAGATCAATGATACACCAATACAATTACACTATGGGAGGATGTGCTGATAGTTTTGTGTGTATTAACTAATTGTTAATTGTTTACAATGGTACTTAATTGTTGTAGACTGTTTATCTGGGTGATTGTGAGGAGACAGGGAGAATGAGACACACAAACAGAGAAGCTAAGGGGAGGGCTGTGGAAACAGGGTATACATAGTATATTAAAGGAGTTATCCAGAGTGAATCAAACTGAAGCCCTGTTGTCTGAGGCTGCCGAGTGCTGTCAATAGGTATCACAACGACAACAGTCGGTACAATGTACTGTACACTAAATTCGCGAACTAGCCGCTACCTCTAACTGATTAGGGCATATCTTTTTCGCTATGGTTTCGTTTTCATATGCCCTAATCAATTAGCGGTAGCGGGCAGTTCGCAAATTCGGTCCATGTTGTACCTACTGCTGTCGTTCTGATACCTACATGTATCGACAGCACTCAGCAGCCTCAGACAACAGGGCTTCGGGTTGATTCACTCCGGATAACTCCTTTAAGCACATTATCTAGTAAACATATAAACAATATCTTGCAATATGTTAATGTGTTTTTGTAAATACAAACATACTGCAATATATTTGTACAGTGAAATCCATTAACATTTGTTTCTGTGCCTTAATTGAGATATACTGTAAGTCAGAGGAGAATGGAGGGGAAAAAAAAGGTGGAAAGGGTCAGGAAATGATTTGAACCTTGGTCCACCTCGCCCAGATTATTGTCTGGATGTTGTTACTAACCACACAGCACCCTCCGTGTTCGATTACTTTTGACAGCTACTGGTAATGTATTATTGTTTAATGGGATAATTCTACGCCTGTTTTAAAAATAACTTTTGATCAATTTGTCTATTGGTTATACAATCATATTCAATCTATATCCTGGACCTTGTGGCCAATATGTAATAGGCCTAGTATTTACTGTACAGTATGTGTCACTGTACATTGACTGTCAAAAGCATTACCAATGGTGTGTCGTTACTTTTTTTTTTTCTTTGAGGTGAGACAGTGGCTGAACATTGACTGAAGTCTATTATTTTCCTGACTTAAGTTGTTTCTCCATATCTGAAGGTCACCCATTTGGCCCCTTGGGCAGGTGCGGGTCTGAAATAGCAGACTAATGCTAAATGGTTCTCCGAGATCCATTCATCACACCAGCAAACACGTCCTCAGGCTAGCGCAGACACAATGAGTTATATATAGCCCTCTTGGTTGATGCAAATGACCATTGTGAGCTTTCAAAGGCACTGTCGAATCCACACCTCTATTGTTTTCTGTGCATTATCTATTTCATCTTTTTGTCATAATCTGCTTTTGTCCCACTAGACTAGGAGAACCTCTGCAATATGGCAGTACAATTGCATCCATCGTAAACTCGGTGCATTCTCTGGAAGTGGCAATTTCATTAGGTGATTTTCTCATTTACTCAAAGGCTTATCCATTTAGAAGCCATAAAGGTGTCTGGAGAACACAGTCGTGATGGCCTCTTTTCTCTGTGTTCTGTCAAATCTGTTTGGTGTTGTCAGACTCTTCGGTTTTCAAGTCATTAGTGGTTATACAGTATAGTTACTGTACTGTATGTCGACTCTTTTAAAGCAGGGATGTGTGTATTTGTACTGTAAGCCCTATGGAAGACATGTCACAGAAAAGATACAGAAAAGTATTTAAGAACGGACAGCTTTTAAAATACGGCATGTTCCTGCTCTTGATTATGTGGTGAATTATTCCATTGTCAAAGAACAAATTAATAAAAGTCAGGGTGCCTCAGCACATGGTCTGAACAAAGAGAACACATTTTGGGGCACTGAATGACTTCTTTCATTTTTAACCCTGGGGGAAAGAGAAAAAAGGCCATTTAAAGACAGCCTGCTGAAGTTGGCAGGTCCTCTGTGCTCACTTTGGATTCTGCATGAAAGTCTTGATAGGTGTTAATACGTATATTTCAAATCCAGACCAAAAACCGCTCCATTTTAAGTGATAATAGCACCATTTTAAAACAACGCCAGGCACAATTAGTTATGCAGTTATAATTTATGCAATGCAGGTTGTGCTGGTTCTCTAAACAGCATGTCAAAATGTGGAAAAAAGTTTATATTTGTTGTTAGTGGGTGTTTAATCTGTGGCTATTCCTAAAACATGAAACAGGCGTGGTGGTACTGAAGCCCTCGGCCTAAAATCAAGAAATACATGTACAAAATAAGTTAGAATGGTGCTCCTTCACAGCCTCTGCTAATGGGTGCAATTATAAAATTCACATATTCATCTATTGATTATACATAATTCACCTATCCTTTTTTAATTGCACATAAATATAACACGTTGTACTTGTGGTTGGCCTATTCATACAGGACACATAGCCTACACACATTTGAATATAAAGCAAAAATGCTTCACACCATCAAAAAATTGATCCATGTTGGAAAGTAACACAAAAAATCAACACAAAACATCAGAAAAGCAAATTGTTACATTAATGTGTAAGGGTATGTGTTATTTAGAAACCTCTGGCTTTACAGGCAATTTGGGCTATGCTGTTTTCTTAAACAAATAATATTTCAGACAAGCAAGTGGAAATGGCTAAAAATGAATAAGGTTAAATATTTATCTAAGTGTAGCAGAGATGTTAATTGTTGTTGCTCTCTGTGCTGCATGAGGTAACAGTTAGTGGAAATTTCTCTTCTACGTGCAGAGAGACACTATCCTCTGAGAGATCACCTTACCAACTACATTTTATTCACAGCCTCGAGGAGGACAGGCAGTCAAATGCTTTTCAGAGACGGCTGTTTGGATGCATGCAGACATGCTCTTCTCACCTCCCTGTACAAGAGCAGCACATCACACCAAACACAATGGTGTGTTTGTGAATCTAGTAATGGGATGCTGCTATCCACAGGTAACAACATGCCAAACATGGCCCCGGCTTTCAACCACTTCTCCACTAACACAGTTGCAGTAAGAACACATGCCCACTGTGTACAGAGGCTATAGGCACTGGACTGAAAAGGCCATAGGACAGTGGTTCCCAACCTTTTTTGGCCTGTGACTCCAATTTGACATCACAAATTTCTAGCCACCCCATAGACATTTATTTTTGTAGGGTTTCATACCCTCAGCAAACAGACCATCACCACGAAGCAGATATTTCGGCTTTTCTTTGTTGCGTTCAGTGACGCTAGCCATGTTGAAGGAAATTTTCATCATATATTCTCTGTCTTTGGTGTCTGTTTCTATAGTTCTCTGTCTTTACAGTGTTTATAATTGTATGTGGGGTGGTGTTAGTTATTTTATTTATTTCAGGGGACCCCAAGGTTGAAAAACACTGTCATAGAGGAAACATGATTGTTTGCATTTCGTTCCCCTCATTTAAGCCACAGGTAGCATCGCCAATGAAAGGCCCAATCATATACAGTAGGCCTATTATCTGTGTGAAACTACTCATAACTTGCAACTGCCAACAAAAAATGAACTAAATCAAATATAGCTCCTCCTGCAATCCTTAGTAAGCACGGTGCAGAGTCAACAGTTAGCAAAAGTTGAAAGTTGACTGTGAGATCCTGAATGATGTTACTTCTGTTGACGTTCCACATAAATAAGCAAAATGCTACTGTCAAATTCACACTACGAAATCAACTTTGCTCACTGCCCCCCACACATGTGTGCATGCTCAGTAACCCCTAAGCCCTCCGCTAACCACCTTGTTGGTGTTTGGCTGTAATGTGCTTTCTTATGTTTTGGTGCACAGCCTGTGCCCCTAGTGTCTGTTTGACATTTATAGCCCCTGTGTTGTCTCCAGAGAGCGGACTTTTTCACACTGTATTCGGGGGCAGGCAGCAAGCTGATCAAGGGGAGATGCCTAAGATTTGAGACAAAAATGAAATTGAGCTAAAAACCATGCAAGATCTCACAGTTCACTTTTAAATCTATCATCACTGAAACCATCAACAATGAACCTGGACAGGTTAAGCCACAATGAATATGTACCCATTAGAACAGGAAGCTAGAGGATACACAAGCTCATCAACAAAACCCTCACATGTTTTCAGATCTGCGCCCAGCCAAAGACCACTTTCTAGCAAATGGCCGATTAGGTAAAGCTGAATGAGGACAGCGACAAGGGAAGCAGTGGGGCGGTGGGGGTAACTTATGTAGATTTTTCATTACGGAACTTTATGGTAGTGTAAAATTTCTCTGCATGCCTCAGAGGGAGCTGTAGTCTCTTAAAGTGGCACAGTGTTTAGTGTCTTAAACCACAAGAAAGCAGCACCTCTAGTCTAGGGATGAATCTGACCTGAGGACTTCTCTCAGTCCCATTTCCTGCCCCTCGTTTCTTTATTATGTTCAGTTGTCCTGCTGAGAAAAGGCAGGAGCACCAAATCACTAAATCTAAGCCAGCTTTGTTAAACAATTGAATCTCTCTCTCTCTCTCTCTCTCTCTCTATCTATCTATCTACTGTATCTGTATACAGTATCTCAGTCTTGTATCAGATACAGTGCATATTGTGGACACCTGGACTGCATAATGTACTTTACTATGTGCAACCACTTGCCTGCAAATTATTACCATAAGCTTCCAGTGTTGGCATGTTTTGGCATGATAATCCTTTTGGCGCTCAAACGTAAGGTAAGGTCGAGGGACAGTTCTGGCCAAATGAAAGGTGAGGTGAAGACTATAGTTTTGTCAAGCAGGCCAAGGATAGTGAGTGAAATCGCTAGGGCAGTGATTATTTGATTCAAAACTTTCTCATCAACGAGAGAACTGGTTACAGGCCAAAATTCATCCACAAAACTGGAAAGTTTAATTAATCACTGCTGTTTAAAAGAGCCAGTTGGCTGGAGCTTTATTTGATATTAATCTATTTCGAATTTCAACTTAGGCTACTGTATTTCAATTCATACCAACAGCAGAAATCGGTAAAGTCAAAAAGTAGTATGAATTAATTTCACTGGAAAAGAAATCTAAATCTTTTTCATCAGGCAGAAGAGGAGCGAGAGCAGGCCTGCTATCTAGGGTATAAGAGATTAATTGGAACCTGAAGTAAAAAATGAGTAGGCTAACTTTAAGTGTTAAATGAGGACTTAAGGAGTTTCTTCTCAAATGAGTTCTTATCTTATGAAATGGTTTTCCTTCTTATCCCTGTCAGCAATCTCAAGGACACTTGACCCTTAGTTCATCCATTAAACTCTCTGTGCAGACCTCAGACCGCCCTTGCCCAGAAAAAAAAAAAAAAAATCACAAGTACTTGGTTAAAGTTTGATAAGCTTGAATAAATTTGTGCAAGTTTGTTTAGTTTAAATAATTTGAATAAATCAATACAAATGCATAACCCAATAGATATTGTAACTACAAATAAAAAAGAAATGCTTTTTGTGAATTGAAGTGTGCTTTCTACTCATGTCATCAGCTTTGACAAAGACAAAGTTACGGTTTATGGCATAAAGGAAATGCCTCATTATTTATCACAGAGGAGAAAACAGCATCCTGTTTGTGTCTGCTCACAAAGTGGTGGAGTGCCTCTGATGGTCGAAACGATGTGAATCCTAATGAGTGCTAATAAGACCGTGGGCTTTTTTTCACGGTATTATTTATTTTACATGCATTGGTGGCAGAGGCATGAAGCCAGTAGGGGACTAAGAGGGAGATTAGATATAACAGCCTCCCTCTGTGATGGGGAGATTGGCACATTAATTATCCCCACTCAATATCACTCCATAGCCCTTCCATGAGAGCTTCCCAGACAGCGATCCGCTGATTACAATCTTTCTGAAGTAAATCTCTACTACGACTTCCTAAATGTATTTTAATCAATTATTTGAATCACCACAGTTTGCCATACATAAATTATGCATTACTTTCCCTGTGAAACACTATGAGGTCCCTTAAAGTCTCTCAGAAAATAGTCCTACTGTACAGTACTTGGATTCATCTACATTTGCTCCTGAGGTCGGGAAGCCTCCAGACAGTGATATGGTAAAACATTGTTATACAAGTCAATGAAAATCATTTGCAATTCTTTCCTCAGTCTGGGAATTCTGACTGTGCATTTGGCACAACATATACTGAACCTCTACACTGATAGATGTGAAATTAAGCTGATCATCAGTAGGTATAGTATTGCTTAACTAGATGTCCCAAGCATCAGTCTTAATGCATGTGATATAAAAAAAAGATAACTGTATAAAAATAGCACTCTTTTTTGTTTGTCCTAGTATCATTTGTTTCCATCTTCATATAAAATGTTAACTCCTTCATTTTGTTGAATATAACCTACAAATCTAGAGCTCAAACCATTCACTTGTTCCTCCAGCTCTCCAAAACATACTTAATTCTAAGCAGTTTACCAGGCGATGGTAATTAAGTACCAAGGAACTCAGTGTGCGGACAATCAATACTGCTATTATTGAGGATATGGTGGCATAAACAGTGGAATGGTAGAAAGGGTGGGAAGATATATGATGTGACAAAATGGCTCTGTTTTCTTAAAATGGGTGCACATTTTGCATATCAACCTGGGAAGCAAACCATTATTTAGGGGCAATTGACTTTGGTTGTCAAATTGAAGAAGATTTATGACAGCTAGAAAGCTACAGAGAGAGAGAGAGAGATAGAGAGAGAGAGAGAGAGAGAGAGAGAGAGAGAGAGAGAGAGAGAGAGAGTCTGCCATATATTAAACCTTAACAGATAGGATCTGTAGAATGCCTCATCCATACATTACCACAAATACCTGCAAATATTTTATGCCGTGATGCTTGAAGGCAGGTGGATGGGGGATGAGAGGCCACATCACACCACATGTTCCACTCCAGTTCAATCCGAAGGGAGCACTTCATTCATTAAGGGAATCTGAAGCAGGCTGATGTTTCTGAAATACTTCAGAGTGGCGACATACTGTAGGTGCACTTATGCAAACGTCCTAAAACGTATTAAACATTAGTTTGTAAAGATGTGAAACTCCCCGACTGGTCATTGATAGTCATTAAAACTGCATGGTTTCCGACCACTTATTTTGAATTGTGGACCTATTTTCACACCCATATCCATCCGCCTACGAGTTTAAAAGCAGTAAAATTAATGAAGGAAGTCACAGTTTCTGATGATTTTTGTGTCAGTGCATCAGAGAACAAAACCACTCTGTGAGTTTCAAGTCTTTACAAATGAATGTTTAATTCATTAGGCTACAGCATTAAGGTTACAGCAACAACCGAAAATTCTCATAACTGCAGCATGCCCTGACCACTCCAGTACATGGATTCTGGCGAATGCAATATCTCCACAAAGACGCAATATGACATGAAAGTGAAATGGATGAGAAAGTAACGTTATTTAGTCCCTGAAATAAGGTTCAAATTGTGAAAACGGCACTTATCCTTAAGCCTTTTCGCAAGCTGTTGATGTCTTGCAGGGGAGAAGTGTGCGAGGTGGGAACCCAAACGATGCAACCTGAACGGAATTATAGCGGTTTTAGTGAGGCAGCGAAATAGCGTAGCAATGTGGGCAAGTAGTTTACGTAGCCATTAGAAGCTAGCCCCATGCCACGCTATTTTGCTGCCTCGCTAAACCACCATAATTCCATTCAGATTGCATCGTTTTGGTTAATTTTTTGTAGGACGTTGTACTCGACCACTGCTTCCACTGGAATGTAGGTAGGGACGTGCCGGCATTCCCCTTTAAGTGGTTAAATACCGTACATGATCATACAGTAGGCTATTTTGGACAAGTTTAGGTGTTAGCTTTGCATAGGCTATTTTTCATTAAATTGACATGCATGAATTGGAACTTGCGCACACTCAGTGTTGATACAAAGGACTGGAGTTGCGTCTTTTGCTTCTTCAAACAGTGCTAATATTATAGGTTTTGTAGCCTTGACAATAGGTTGCATATTATGCATTGGAGAACATAAAGACGACAAAAAGTTAGTGTGGGGTAAGACGTGTGACGAGTGACCATGCAAGCCTCATCTATTGCGTGTTTTTTGTTGTTGTTGTCTTGTTTTGTTTTGTTTTGTTTTGTTTTGTTTTTTTTGGGGAGGGGGGGGGTTGCTTACTGGTGCATACTTTAGTACTTAAAGCAACACTCCACCAGTGGAAATATGTTCATTTTTCATCTCCCCTTGAGTTAATTAATTGAGCCATACCTTTTTCCTGTTCATCCAGTCCTT
>JASCQY010000102.1:6289310-6301868 GCA_030264315.1 Sardinella tawilis | reverse complement strand
GGAGCTAAAATTGGTGTAGCCAGAGTCAGAGAAGGACTGGATGAATAGGAGAAACGTTTCACTCAGTTAATTAACTCAAGGGGAGATGGAAAATTAACATATTTCCAAAAATGGTGGAGTGTTGCTTTACTATAATTCAATCCTGCAGGCACCCCCTGGTAGTGCTTATGGGACAAACTGACCGGAAGTCACCTCTTTTGGTCCTAGGGTTTGAATATATATATATACACTGTATAGTCCTACTTCCAATATGAGTAATCATCCTCTGGAATCTTGTTGAGCCACAGTACCCAGAAGGCCAAAGGAGTGTATCTATGAAGGTGAATCAGGCTTTTCAAATACACAATGCCACAGCAACCACACATCTCTCACTTATTGAATGGTCAACACGGTGGCTATTTCTTGCTTGTGTAATATGAGTTAAGTCTTACACTAACACAGGTCATCTAACCTTTGAGCCTCCAGTCCTGGCAGCACATCTGAGTACACAACTAACTCCTCTCTTGATTTGTTAGCTCAGCTGTTTTCATTTCATTGGTGTCAGGTCAGTTTGAGTAGGGAGTCTGATTCTAACCATTGGTGTTGCCAGGATCGTTCTCATATGAACATCAATGCATTCTCACTCTCTCTCTCTCTCTCTCTCCTCCCTTCTTCTTTCTTTCCTCCACAAACATACACCACGCACACACACACACTTTAAACACAAGCACACACACACACTGCCTACTCCCCCTGACCTGTCCGTCAGTCAGGGAGAAGGGAGCTCTGGTGAGGTGTTCCTGTCATGGCCGCCCTGACGGCTGCTGTCATGTTGCGTCTGGACGGCTGACAGAGGGCCGCTGGTTCGCCCGACTCAGCTTATTTACTCTGTCCTCTTGTTTTGATGTGGTCCTCGCCGGGATCAGCAAAGCAGTCATTTCCTCCGCGCTCCACATCAAAATCAAGATCAAAAGCAACCCATGGCTGCCATCACGCTGAGATGAGGTTGCCCTTTTCAGTGTTTCTGGCCCGCTGGAGTTCATATCAGGGCTAATCACCGGAGGTCATTTGCCAGAACAATATTTGTTATGTTCCAACTATGTATTTTTTCCCTGTCAGTTTTATTTTTGGTTTGGGATTTAGGGAGAAGGGCTCTCTGCTCATAGTTCTATGCTAGCAGTGTATTATCACAACACGATGTGTTTACATGGGTGTCCTGTTGAGTTCAATGGCATCCAGCTGATGAAGGAAAACCAAATATAGTATTTTTTTAATGTGACACAATATTTATTTGCATTAGCCCTATGGTAAGTGCTGTGCATTTTACTGTACACATCATTTCTGTGTAAACTCAGGACCACGCAGGAGCACTTTTAACATTATTATGGACTCTTATCTGTCAACTGTTCTGTGATCACTGTTCAGAAAGTCTGTCAAATAAGACATTTGGTACAACTCAACATCGCATCAGATAAAGTCAGCTTTTTGGCTGTGGCGTCTCCACTGCACTTGGGCATTGGTGCTGCTGGTTTGCAACTTCTGTGTATTTGGTACCAAATATTTGATGACATGCTTTAAAAAAACGGGGCTGAGTTGATTTACCCTGGATGTATCCTTGAATCTGAATGTTGTCTGACTGCTGAAGTTTAACTGAAACAGGTAAAGTGTTTTCTGTTTTTTAGCTTATGTTCATCAGAGTTTGGATTTTATTGTCTGCAATGGCCAAGGTGAGATTCAAATACATTTTCTGAGAGTTCATTTGTGTGCAGAGCAAAATAAATCACTCGTCAATGGACCCTTCTTTCTTTTCATTCAATATTTTAGTCATAATTCTGCAGAAAACCTTGTACAGGTTCGCTTCATGGCAGGAAAGCATATTTTAAAGTATTTTTAAATGTGTAAGCATCCCTCAGAATGAGAACAATGACCACACTCTCTGAGGGCATTAAGAGAAGCTTTCAATCAACATACAGTAAAAGCCCTCATCATGGACAGCCACAATGAAAATGCTGAAGAACACTGACAACTTGGTTTGAAGTTCATAGCAAAATGTTCAAGTGCAATTCCTGCCCCTTTCCACAGAAAACAAGAAAAAAGAATGGCCTTCTCTTGAGAAATGAATGGCCTTAAATATCTCTGTTTTAAAATATTTTCTATTTTCCATTCATTCTACTTGAAAAGAGTTCAAAACATCTGAACATCAGAACAAGAGCTACTAGTGTTATAGTGTTATAATCTTTTTAGCATGTAGTCACACATTCTGAAAGGACCCTGTCCTTGAATGATGAAATCATACCCAGCACTGTTCAAAAACGTTCTATTAGGATGTTTCAAGCTCAACCACTGCAGATTTTACGAGGATGTGGCGAACATCCTGTATCATCCTCCATCCAGCAGCAAGCCCTGGCATCAGCTAGTCAGCAGAGCTGGGAGGGATGAATGATGAGCCCACTTAGCTGTCTTAGGCTTGGTCTCCTGATCTTCCAGTTCAATGCTCTAGATTAAAATTCAAGACTACCTTTGTGTGAGGATATCTCCATGGGGCTCCAGCCTTAGGGGTTCGCAAGAAAGCCTTCATGTTTTTGGTAAAGTGCACAAAGCCAAAACCATGCAAAAAGCTGAGACTGAGACTTGACAGCATCTGTGTTTTTAACGATGCAGTCAATAATGTAAACTCAGAATCCCCAGTTCAATCATGCTTAATTCACTTCAATACTGTATGTGTGTACACTCTTTATCTACAAAGAAGTAAAGTACAGTATATTATACTGTTCAGGAATTACAATATTTATTGCTCAAGACTCCAGTTACTTTCACCCTTCCATGCCTACAGTATATGAGAAAACTGTATGTCAGAATCATCACAAAACAGAATAGCACTAACATTCTGAAGGCCAAAGAGATGAGCAACTATCAAAGAAGCCAGTGAGAGTCAATTCACGGCACTGACTCATTGCGCCCATCAATACTTGGGAGGAGATTCTGGGTGGACCAGACTCTTTTACATTGCTCACTTTGTGTAGGAGTCTGCCAACTCTCAGTGGTATACAGTATGTTTACTTCCTGGTGGGTAGATACTCTCCGGGAATTATTGGTTCAGCCTTCAATGT
Organism: Sardinella tawilis; assembly: GCA_030264315.1. Taxonomy (NCBI): domain Eukaryota; kingdom Metazoa; phylum Chordata; class Actinopteri; order Clupeiformes; family Clupeidae; genus Sardinella; species Sardinella tawilis. The sequence goes on along the minus strand of JASCQY010000102.1, from coordinate 6,298,779 downwards.
CCGTTCCCTGATTGGATGCTAAAAGTTAAGGACAATAAAGTGTTTCTTGATGCAGTACTGTAGAGAAAAAACAATATTGAGCAGAGGTGCTAGGCTACGGCAGTGCAATCCTGGCTATGTCCCAAAAGTCATGAAGCCGCGCATGAAACTCAGAAAGGCTGATTATTCACATGACTTTTTAGTGGGCCTACCTTTGCTGGATTCCCAATAAAAGCACATCAAGCATAGATGATTGATACGGGGGTGGGGTCATTTGCCTACAATAACTGTGTGGGTGGTCTCCCTCACGCCTCTGACCCCTTGGAATGTTGTGTCATGGGGGAGGGCAACCAACCAGTATGCTCTCTAGTGATCTTTTGTTCAACCTAATTTGAATGCTGACCATGACATCAAGTATAGCTATATTACTCAATAGCAAAACTCCTCACTTCCCCATTAATATCTGTCTCATTTTTTGTGTCTGTTAGATGTCTCAAAGTACAGTATATAAAATGTGAGCTCTTTGTTTTCATAGTAGACCACTTAACATTTTTATTAGACATACAGTATACCTGAGAGTGACAAAACAATATTTGTGAATTCAGTAGAATAGCTTTGTGCACCATGTGTAAGTTTTCTCATATAACATATGACTTAAAGAGCAATTCCATGTCTGTATTGTTTGAAAATACAGTATCTACTCAAAAACACTGACTTAATTTAAGAGTGGCCACGATCCTGTCCCTAAAACAGAAAACATTGTTCTTCTCTATCCCTCTGTGTTTTGCTTGACTAGGCCGATGGCATTGGACAGGTCCAACAGAGATTGTGGAGTCTCTCTAGTGTAATATTCATGATAATGGCATCAAAGTTGCTTTGTGAGAGCTGGGCCAACGTGATTGGTCTAAAGCGAGGCGCAAACATTTGAAGAATGAGCTATACTGGGGTTCTTCATTATTAAGTGGTTCACCACTAAAATATTCATAGGTGTGGGATATGATGACACAGACGTTCAATGATATTCCACACCATGAAACGGTTCCAGAATATACTGTACACTTTTTTATCTGTGATTTCTTTTTTTTTTTTTTTTGGTCTAAAACTGTCTTACACTACTTTTATTTTACTTTAGGTGCAATTACTTGTTAAAAGCCATTAAATATGATCAATTGTATTCAATGAAAACTCAGTGCACACACACACACACACACACACACACACACACACATAGTGTGGAGTGAAATTAAGCCAGTATCTTAAACTGTACACACAGGCAATCTTTGCTCTCGGTTCTTTCAAGTCTCTGCTATTCCACTGGGTATTATTTTGAGGTAAGTGGCCACATTAGGCTTCACACCTCCTCTGCTCAGTTGTCTTCCTGCCAGCACTGAAGGTGGTGGTGGCGTAGGGGGAGGAGGAGGAGGAGGAGGGGGGTGGGGGGGTTGTAGGAGCGAGGGAGGAACAATCTGTGGACATCCAAAATGAACCAGCACTAATTGAGACACCCTCATCTCCAGTGCCACCATCAGGCCACGCATCACACGGTGTCCCGTAATAGGAGCTTGGGGTCCTTGGGGAGGACTCTTAAGCTCATCAGTCAGGACGATTTCCTCCTGCTCTGTTTGAGCCTCAACCCTCCCCTTACCCCAGCTGCAGGGAGCCTGGGAGCATCATTTTCATGAATATTGCAGAGGGTTTTTCGGCAGTTAAAGCCCTTCTGAAAGTACCAAAATGGATGCCGCGAGGGGCGCAGGGTCTTGAGCAACACTGAAAAAAAAGATACATTGGAATACCTTCAATTAACTTGGTGTTCTGAGGTTTATCTGGACATGGTGTACATATTAGATTTCAGCAGTGTGTGATTGCACTGGGGTTTGCATGTGTGTGTTTGTGTGTGTGTGTGTGTGTGTGTGTGTGTGCGTGTGAGGGAGAGAGAGAGATCTGTGTGCTAGTACGTCTGTCTGCCTGCCTGCCTGTGTCACACTGTATAGTACATGTCAAATGAACACAGAGAACAGCAGGTTGTGTGGTATGAAAAGAAAATGGCTATCACAAAGTTGCTGAGCTTTCTATTTGTCCAGGGTGTCTGCTTTTCTGGCAAACGCACAACATCACAAGCCACTGTGCACTGGCAACCTTCCTGTTTGCTTTGAACCTGATTCATCCCCCACTTCTCCTTTTCCAGTCGCAAGATTCATTTGGAGAAGCCAATCGCAACACCAGACAGTATTGCTGTTAAGTGACTATTGGGTCTGGTTACTGTACACAGACGCTCTGTAAGAGCACAGAGAGGAGCTGACCCCCTATGTTGTTGATGTTAGTGCAATTCAGCTTTTTATGTCGATTATGTCGAAGACAACAGGAATTCACTATGCACATCAAAGTCATCCTATGGGCTAAATGCCATTCTCCTAACACACTTTAACAAGAAATTTAGTTGCAGTACTTGACTCAACATGTCAATAGCAACAATGTATTGTTCATATACTCGCATTATGGTTTGACCTGAAAGTCCCTCTACATTCCAAGTTGACATGATTCCAATTCTGAGGAAAATACAGAATAAAAAATATCAGTCCACTGTGCATAGCCTGCTTAGGGTTTTTGTACTGTAGACAGACACTCAAACAACACTAAAGCAGATAACTACATAGCATTAAAATTGATCATTGTACACTGAAAGCCTTTGATTCCTATATTGTGCGAAACTTGCAACAGAATAGTAAAATGCACCCTATGGCTGTTCCAGCCTTGTAAAGATCTGTGGTGCACTAGGCTACCGAAATAAGAGCCAAAGGCTGTTGGTAGACCTGACTCTGGAGTTGAGGCAGTCAGCAGTCGCACACTATTCGCTTGTCTTCAAAGGCAAGGCTTTTCCATTTGTAAATGGATGTGGTGGAATGGCTCACCCATTGAAGATGTTTGTGACCACACAGTGCGTTTGCAATTGAGCTCTGTGTGCTTTTTAGTCATTAAAGTGCAGATGCTTGCATTTGTAGTTCTGAGCCTTGATAACAGTAGAGAAAACTTCCTGTGCGCGTGTGTGTGCTGCATGTTTGTGTGTCTGCGTGTGTGTGTGTCTGTGTGTTTATATTCACATGAGTGCACACTGGTGTGTATGTAGGCTATATTTTATTTTTGCGAGCTAATGTGTGTAGCTTCCCTTTTATAGACCATTCAAAGTGCAGTTATACGTCTGCAGGGATTGGCCGTTGGCAGGGCCTCTAATGGGCTGTGCTCTCCGGCTCCACCTGTTCCCTGGCTCTGGGAGGCAGCGCCACGTGAAAGGGAGAAGCAGGGGATTGGGAGCGAGCACAAGGGATTGGGGGGGAAGCCAAGTGACGATACCTGATTTCTCTGCCACTCGCCTGGCACCCGTTTCAAAAAGAAAAAAGACAGAAGAAAAAAAGAGGATACAAAAAAAGGAAAAGAAGTAGAGGAAGAAAAAGAAAAGAAAAAAAGAAGCCAGCATGCATCTGGGAGGAAAATGAGGCGGAGGGATGACAAAAGGCATCAGGGACGAGAGCCCTGTGAAGACGTCTGACAGCCAAACTTGTTGTCATTTCCAGAGGATTCAGAATGTGTCAAATATCATTACTGGCTGACCAAAGAAGAGTGACAGAGTGGAAAATTCTCCCAGCTATTTCATCCCGAATGGATATCTCAGTGAATAAGTAACCTATATTACATATAAACAGCATTTGACAGGTAATTATTTTAGACAATAAAACAGGAGAGCAGGAAAGTCAGCATGGCATGCTGTAATTTTGCCATGACAAAGGCACACAGTTTCCCAAGGTTAGCCACAGCCACGGCGTGATGGACATTGTTATTTAAAACAAATTTCATCTTTGTGCATTTCATCTTTATTTCAACAGGGAGACCTGCATATCAGTCAAAATACATTTTTCATTTGCTACAGTATATTGATTGTGTGTGTGTGTGTGTGTGTGCGTGTGTGTTCATATTCATACAGTAATTTTCATATGCTGTACATTGGTCCACCAGCATAGTACGATATGACCTTGCATATCAACATTTATGCCCGAGTTAGTGGGCAAATGTGGTCTGTGCATGTATTTGTCATGTAATTTTAGAGAAATAACCAGAAGTTCTATTTCCTGGTTACTGAGCGATTCTTACGTGAGCAATCACACATTTGAGTCCTGTGTTGCTGTGGTTGTTGCACATCCCTCCTTTGTGAGCTACAGTCGCTCTCAGCAGCTACAGAACGCTTTCATTGGCAGATCAGTGCTCTGGTGTTCTACTGTGACGTCATCACGCCACGTCACACTGTGCCCTGTTGTGTCATGTTACGTCCAGTCTCATCTCACTTCACTGAATTCATGTTTTGGTTTGATTTATTCAGCCTTACCACAAAATAATATTCCCATTGCCATTTGCTGTGGCCTGGCAATGTGGTTTGTTGTCCTGTGTGTTTGTCTGTGTGTGTGTGTGTGTGTGTGTGTGTGTGTGTGTGTGTGTGCACGCAGGTACTCTCTGTGCAGTGCTTGTCCCAGTGGAGGTGGCAGGCTAACTGAGGTCTCCACTCCCAGATCAGCGCAGCCGTGCTGCAGGTGGCTCCGGCTGGCCTCCCACAGCTCCCCTGGGCCACTGAACTGCCACACTCACTCACAGCGAGACGGACTAACACTCCTGCTCACATTGGCACAGACACATACACACACACACCACACATACACACACATGGTCGACTACACACTGTCCATTCCCACTCTGACTCGCAGGCTCTACGGCCTCTCTTTTCACACAGGTTTGTTCAGCATAAACACAACCAAGGGATCAGCTGTTACTTGGAGCCTTGGTCCATTATGTGACTGCATCTCCTCTAACACTGCATGGCGAAATGGATATAATTCTCTCAGGACAAACTGAGAGGCGATCTTGTAAAAGGAAACCATTCGACGGGCACAGGTGTGGATTATATTGCTCAAAGCTATGATAGCCAGCAGCTATCTTAAATTTGTTTGGCTGTTTGTTTTTCTGGCTCCTATGTTTTATAAAAGCAAGATTTACTACACAACAGACCCATAAAAAAGCACACACCCACACCCACATACTGTATACGGCCATTGTGTGTGGCCCTGACACGGATCCAGCCCTCGCATTCTTTTCTTAGTAGATTATGCTCTGACTGAGAGAGGGGGGTAGAGTGCCGTTCGCTCACATCTAGAAAAACAGCCTTGTCTTTTGTGTTTGTAGCCTGCCCAGTGCTGGAGACGAGCCATGATGAATTGGAGATTATTTTGTAGCACACTTATGCCCTCTAGAGGCTGAGAGAAAACACTGCAAGTCAATCTGGGGCACGGGCTGAGAACATGACTCGCAGAGCCAGTGTTGAGATTGCTCGTCTGTTCTTTGGCTTGATTTGTTGAAACGCTTGGTAAATATTAATTCATTTGAAATCAATCAGGTCCTCATAAAATATAGTAAGACTGGAGGAAGAGGTCACAAGGGTAAAATTTAGAAAAGAGAGACAAAAACTCTGGGAAAAAAAGAAAAAGAAGAAAAAAAAAAAAACATTTCCATACTTTAAAACATCAATGAGCGCCATTTTGTTTATTATAGCTGTTACAATTAAATCATTTCATGCATGGGCTTGTGATTTGTGCTTTTCATCTTTGAGCCACTAAGGGGCTCTGTGAGCCTTAACTTGAGATCTGACTGGAAATAGATGGGAGTAAGCCTAGGCTTAGCCCAGTGCTCTGGATTCGGCCATCTCATGTTCTGGCCTGGGTGGTTCTACTCCGTCGGGAAGAAACCAGGCTTTCACAAATACAGAGATATTGCCTCTGGGACACTGGGGAGAGTGCTTAACCCCTATAGTCATTCACCAGGGGCTGCCTGGCAGATTTATCGGTCTCTCCCCAACCTATACAACATCTTTTCACTGCCCCCTACAGTTGCCCACACCATACTGTACTGTATGTGGATCTTCTGTTGATTTACCATGCATGGTTAAAGCAAAATCCAAGTAAAGCAAAATCATAACTACTGTAGGCCTATGACCACCACCAACACAAACTATTTTTATCAAGGGTGGTTATAAGCAACTTGAAGCACCAGTGCATCGCGTCCAAGACCAGCTTTTCGCCCTCATACTTGTTTGTCACTCTCCATCAGCGTGTGCATATTGTGTTGCCCGAGAGGATGATCCAGGCCCTGACACGGCTCACCTTTGTCACATGGGTCTGCAGCGGGCGGCAGAGCTTCTGGCAGACAGGCGGGGTCATTTGATAGTGAGGCTGGCAGATGTAGCCGCATGCCAGACCTCGTCTTGTCTGGCCCAGCCCTGCACTGATGCTTCAGGCCCTATAGCTGGAGCACCACCGGGTGGTCTGTGTCTGTCTCCTCTGTTATTCTTTCTCTCTCTCTCTCTCTCTCTCTCTCTCTCTCTCTCTCTCTCTCTCTCTCTCTCTCTTTTTCTCTCTCTCTCTCTCTTTCTCTTTCCACTCTAAGTTATTGTCTAGTTGACCAAACATAATTTGTTGGCTAGTTTCTAAATGAACTGGAATTTGGCAGGCGTACTAGTAGCTGACAGCAATTTAAAATACTCTTTGAATGACTAATACAGTGCCCATTCTGGTGTTTTTCCATTGAATGCTCTGTCGATACTGGTAAATCTAAAGTCTGGGGCACTGCAGAGAGGGCTTGAAAATGCCTGCAGCGGAAATACACAATAAATCCACGCCAGGCTTAGAAGTCTTGATATCCGACTTTTCCACGTCTTTAGGCCCAGGTGGTTCCTCCAGTGACCTGAAATTACGTAATGACCCACAGTGTCCCTAATATAATTTTGAATAGCAGGATAAGTGTTGGTCTTACCAGACTGGCAAACCATAGCAGGGGGATAAGGTACTCAGTAGTCAGGAGGTGTGCACACATCTCTGGAGTAACTGGCTTCGGCTTTACCATTCATCAGCAGATTTTGCCTGTAGTCACTTCAGAAAACAAGAAAGGAGATCCCTGAAGTATTTCTGACCACCTACTTAGAGGAAAACAGTGAAACACAATATACCACTTATTTATTTGAGAGATGTATAGACCAATTTCCTTTACTAATCTGTGATCTATGACTATAATAATATAAAAGAAATGCAGAATCAATGTTTAAGTGCAAAGATAAAAAATACAAAAATACTTTTTGTTGGCTTTAGATTTCAATAAGTTGACTTCAGGTTGTCTATGGGGCTCCAAGCATTCTAAGAATTTGCCCAGCCAGTGGAGTATGGCACCAAAATGCAGACGATACTGGTATAACTCACTCTGCCTGTCAATGTGTCAAGTTACATGCCCTCTCAAGGGCCTTTGAGTTAGACTGACTAATGCAGGACCAATTCAGAAACCCTCACTGAGATTTAGAGTCAGTGTGGTGACACTCCAATCACTTCTGATTACTCAGGGGCATAATCATCAATGTTCAACAAAAACATTAGAACTCTCTTTTCAAGTAAATAAAACACCTATTTCTTGTAAATGAGGGTTTTAAATGCACTTACTCAGTTTCAAGGAAAATAGCTACGTGTTTAATGTTGTTTAAAACTGACTTACAATAATCAGTGCAGCCATTGGTTGTTAACTGTACTCCCCTGTCTGTTGTGATATAAAGCCTGCTCAATTTCAGGATTTATTACTGGGGTTTTGGTAAATCAGAAATTGTCTTTAATGCTAAGGTCTTGTTGTTTTTATCCATTTGATTGTTTTTTTTTTGTTGTTTTTTGGGGTTTTTTTTGCATTCTTTTCTTTGTACAACACAAGGACACAACACTAAGGGCCTCCCTTATGAAACACCTTGTGACCAACACCAAATACACAATTCCATGGACATGGTATGGTATAATATGAATGATGATAACTTGATATTTGAGCATTGAGTCTTCTTGGATGCAGAACCTCCATGAAAAACTTTTCATATAATCATTCACATCATACAAATGCCGTGCCATTTTGTTGGCATTATGGGCAGTTTGGCATGGAAGTGCCCTTATACAGAAGGAGAACATTGTATATAAATCTATAGCCAGTACAATGGGCCATAGAGATCTGGTAAGACAGAGAAACTCATATCCTCTCTTAATGACAAAAAGAGGGAGACGCAATCAAGAAATGTGCAACCGCAAATCTGTCTGAGACATCTGTCGCCTGTCAAAACTGTTAAAACAGGTGTGAAATATTATTAGTGTTGAAGGTGGCTCTCTGTACCCGAAAAAAAAAATTACCATGCCTGGGTGCTTTGACTGTCTATTTGGGGGTCCTCTGATCATACCCTAATCATGACTGAATAAAGTGCCTCTTTCAACATTATAGTAGTTATGTAGAGATGTCATGTTAAGTTTTTTTGTACTTTAAGGAAAATAAATAAATGTTTCACTAATTATACACACTTCCTTTCAAGTGACATTTTACACAGGACGGCACAATCTCAGTTTGTAACTTTGAAGCCTGAAAAACAAAACATCTCATGCAGGTGACAACAAACAACATATTTACTGCCTGGAAAACATTTGCCAGATATTTTTCTTGCAATGTAGAATCTGTGTTTTCCTCACAGAGGTGATAGTAATAACAATGACAATGGTCACAAAGCAGAGATTACACAGCAGATTTTCACCTCAGTTCATTGAGCGCCCGAGCCCCAAGAGGATGATTGTTTGTCCGCATCCCAAGTCTCCCCCTGGGATGGTGTTGCTTAGTAACAGTGAAGTACAAGAAGTCACCTACTGCGACAGACACCTGGGCATATATGTGGCACTGACAAATAATCATAGGGGTCATAAATGGAGACTGTGGTAAGAAATGGAAGATAAGTTAAGGCCTAGCTGTGCAAAACAGACACTTTTTGTTTTCATATGAAGGGCAAAATGAGTGCAGTAATAGCAGAATTTACAATCCTCAAAAAAAAAAAAAAGTTCTCTAATTGTATTTGACCTTCTCTGGACATGAGGTAAGCCTTGGGTTGAGACTAAACTGCCCAGAGAAATGGAATGTCATCCAGACCACAATCCTTTCGTAGTCATTAACTGCTATGGCAATGAATTATTTTATGGCTGTGCTTACTGAAGGCACAGTGGAGAGGGAAGAGTTGTCATTGGTGATGATGGCGCTTCAATGTCATTTAATGTTGAAAAAAAGCACGAAAGGAAGAAGACATTGATAGAGACCACTAATAGCTTATTTGAAAGCATACTTATATTTTTATATCCCACAGGTGACATGGTTCAGAACAATGTATGTTTGTTATAACCAGTTCGGGAATTGTAGGGTGGGACCCAAAACCAGAAACTTTGAAATAGCCTATACTGTTTCTGTTCAGAACCAATGAACTGGCACTTCTGGTTCAAAGCCCTGGTCATGATGCTACAGTATCTGGGATCTAATTCCTCCTCTATGGGGAAGCGGAACTTCCCCATAGATTACCGTAAAATTCTAATATGCGCCCCCACGAAAATCACGTTCCGGATGAAGTTCC
>JASCQY010000102.1:6246449-6266370 GCA_030264315.1 Sardinella tawilis | reverse complement strand
TACACTCTGAAATGAAACTATGATGTCTGGTGCATTGTGCATTGGGAGGTATTATGTCTGCTAGTTTGTGAATAATTCTTCTTCTTCTTCTCATCAAGTGCACACATTGTCTGATTAGTAAGTAAACTTGCACATCCATGGGTGCATTGCTGTTGACCGATCAGAGGCATTAATCACACATTGTTCTTTTGACTTCAGGGAAAGCAATGAGCACACTGGTCATCCAAAAAGTGAAAATACTTTTGAATTTACTGACAATACCCTGCAAGGCTTACAAGTCTGTTGTGAAATTGATCTGCCTCGTGGCAAGACTCTATCATTGACTCCCTGGCAATGCATTGCAAATACTGAGCTAAAATTTCTTAGGAGTTAATTCCACTCATTCAAAATGTCATTGAGTGTAACATTTTCTCTTATGCTCTCAATGGTATAACCTCTGGGACTCTAGTGGTCTGGGACACAAAATGGAAGAGTTTGTTTGAGTCATTGCATACAAGGTCAAGGCCTAGGTGAGTGCAGAGGCAGTTTGCTTTGCTTGTCTCTCTCTCTCTCTCTCTCTCTCTCTCTCTCTCTCACACACACACACACACACACATACTGTACACACATCTTGTTCAGCAAAGCAAGCAAGCTTTAGTAATACCACATACCAACACACCACAATACAAGCACTCATCGCTCTAAAAGAGAACTGGAGTTGGCACTTTCATTGGTTTAATAGGCTGTAAAAACACACCCTTAACTAATTGAGAAATGTTAAGTAGGCCTGCATGCATTTTGAGTGGTGTCTGATCATTTACATCTCCATCGAATTAGTAAAAGTGGACAGACCGTTGACTTGGGCACACCCTAATTCCACTGAAATCATACACTTCACACCTTGCATTTAGGTGATCGAAACTGTGTCCTTGCAGTCATCCCTGAAGTTACCTGGATAAGCCAGTGACCTCATTTCATATATAGCCCAATCAGCACCAGTCAGACATACTGTACCAGCAGAGAACCGGCAAACAAAGCTTACACTAAATGTCTTTAAACTATAGCAAACTTGATTTAAAGCCAAAATAATGCAAATTTTCATTGCCCCCCCAAAAAAAAATTAATAAACAACATCTTAAAATGCTTTGTAAATACTCCCACATACTCAAAGCATGGACATTTTTGTTTACTTGGATTTTTTTTTTTTTTTTCATCTGATTTCAGTTTTGATTCAGTATGGATGCAATGCTGTCTTTGGTATTGAAGAGCAACACACTTATAGGACTATTCATCTTGGGAAAGTCTTTCAAACAAATCAATAACAATTCCACAAAAAAGACATGACATTGGAACTCTTATGGAAAAAGAGCTAAAGGAACAAAGGATTTTCTTCACTATGATACACCGCATCTTTTATGAATGCCTTACATCCTACAATTTAAACTACTGTATAGCCTACCTCCTGTCTCTCATGGAATGCACAGGCATTCAATATTCATTACTTTACACATTACATACATGGCATTTGCAGGTTCCCTAAACCACTCAAACTTGCGTTGAAAAGCATCTTCCGGCAGTATGAACGTTCAAGGGCAAAAGATAAAACACACACCTTTAAGATCATTAGCAATTAATATTTAGGGATTCATGAAAATAACACAGTTAAACACTTGGTTAATAATTCATACTATAAACAAGAAAGTCTCCTACTTCCTTAATAATTTAGACGTAAGCTAATGTTGATTTATTCAGGAAGGTCTCTGCCACCAGCGGTGCCTGGAGTGCCCAAATTTGAATTAAAGTAGGACAGTAGCAGGCAAGTCTGTAATAACATTTGTATAATTTTATTATTGCTCTGGGCTCAGTTCATTTCCTCCTCCAGTAGCTGCGTGAAATTGTTTGATTCTGCAAACCGCCCTGAGTCTGCAGCTCTGGGGTTAGCGGGTGGTAGAGGAACAGGAAGGAATGCGACATTCTCCATCTTCTTTTCTCTCTCTTCCTCCTCTCTCTCTCTCTCTCTCTCTCTCTCTCTCTCTCTCTTAGGCACATATGCACAAACACAAACACAAACACACACACACACACACAAACACACCTCAGTCAGAGGCACAATACGACAAATAAGGCGTTATTATTCTGAGGCCTCATAATGCTGTTAGAGTGGCTCACTTAATAACTCACCGTCAGGAACGTCACTTGTACGTCTGGAGAATGACACGGAAACCCGGCTCTCATCCCGTCACCAGTGATAAATATTGCAATGTTCCAGAATGTTCCAGTGGCAGGATGGCATTTCATCACTATCAGATGGAGAGGTTTGTGAGAGGGTAAACTTATTGCTGTCAAGGAAATGATGTCGTTTGGACCATTTTCATTTCCTAACAAAGAACTGGTCCCGTGAATCATTTTGTGAAATAGCTTTAATAATCTATGTAATAGTGGTGGTGCTATGGCAGCCATGGTTTCCTATGGACCAATAAAAAAAGTACATAATAAAATGATAATAATAATACTTTCACAATCAGTCGTTTCACAACTTCAGAATTATTCACAAAAGATATTTAGTCATGCACTTGAACAACATGTCAGCTGAAGTTTGAGAGTATGAGATCTTCCCTACTCGGGTTCCCTTTTCTCAGCCAACTCTTTCATTTCACAACCCAGAGAGTATCATTCCTTTGTCTCGCTGTTTTTTGTCTTCAAGATGCTCCTTCTTATTTTCCTTTAGAGGAGATGCATTTGTAAGCGCTAGTGCGCTCCCCAACAACCTGATCAACAGTGCATAAATAAGTTTGGGCATTATTACCCGACGCATGGCACACCTGAGTCTGCTGGGGAGTGCAGACAGGATGGGGGCGGAGAGGCCCTGATTGGCCTCCTCAGGGGCCTACCAGCAAACTCTCTCGCTTCCCCTTTCTTTCTTCCTCTGGCCCCCAACCCCTTCCTCCTCCTCCTCCTCCTCCTCCTGCTCTCGCTCTCAGACACACACACACACACACACACACACAGGGATGCTTAGACTAAAGCAATGTGAATTAGCTCCTACTCTCCTTTTTTGATGCGGTCCATTTGTATCCCTTAACTGTTGCTCTTCCGCTGCAAAGCTCGGTGGCACAGTGCACAGTCCACTGCAGGAAGGCTAATGAGACACTGCGCGTATTTACATCTGTGGCCACGGGACTTATCCAGAGAAGAGCTTTTTTTCCTCCTCCATTTGGGGCTGGCCTGTGCGTGTTATTAGGGAAACCTTTATTATTGTTGCCCTCTAGAGGGGAGCATATAATAGGATTACATTTTATTGGAGCCTTGCAGCATTACCCTACACCCCCAATGAAACACACACACACACACACACACACACACTCTCTCTCACACACAAACACACACCTTCCATTTTATACCCTCTCAGTTTTGATTGCAATGTCACTACCTCTTCCACAACAAGAGAGTGTATTGGCATGAGGGTGTTCCCACCTGATCCACTTTTTTTGTTTGTTTTTAAATGGATAACAATTTTAGCTTACCCTGGTTGTGACCAATGGCTCACATGTTTCGGGGCATCATCTAAAGCATAATTATTATACAACTTGAGGACTTTTAAATCGTTAAACATTCATCACTTTCATCCTTGAAAAAGTGTAACAAAGTGTAAAGAAAATTTCAAGTAATTCTGCAAAAACGGCTTCAGAAAAACATGTCATACCTTGCTTTTAAATCATAGACCACAAGGGTTACGACAAAAGTTGAAACTATTATTTACAAAGTCTATCCAAGTTCTGTAAAATTAACAATGAAAAAAAAAAAACATACTTGGCCTATGTGACACTCTTCCACCAAGTTTACTGTTTGTCAGTCAGTCTACTGGGGAGACACCGCAGATCCCTATCTGAAATTCATTGTTATTCTCTGAAGGGCGACCACACCTTTTACACCTTTCACACCCACTGAATCATTAAACTTCACCATCAACCTGGCTTTGCTGCTCTGGTGTCTTTTGTAAGTCGAAAAGTTGAGCCTGAGAGGGAGACATGCCTACGGGTTGTGCTGCATGCTATGCGCTCAAGTCCATGACTGCTGGCATGATGTCATGCATGCCTACAGCCAAGCCATTTCAGTTTTGGGCATTCCACATCTGCAAGTCATTTGCGTAATTTGCTCACCAAAACTCTCCTCTGTCAGAGTCCTCCCGCCGCTGTTGCCACGGCAGCCAAGTTTGATTCCAAGGAAAACACACCCTTTTGTTCAAAATCTGAAAACAATCGGATTTCTTCTTGTAAACATTCTGTCGTCCTAAAACCTCTACCTAAAACTTAAAAAAAAGAAAAAAAAATCTGTGATGGGATGGGCCTTGCTTTTGCCAAACTAAAAAGCCTGTCTTCATCACAGCTCCCTCTGTGTTTTCTTGAATGTATTGTTTCAACCTGTGTAGGAGACAAATGACGCAGGACAAGCAGAGGCCCTGGGTTGTGCTTACATTGGGCTACAATGACTTTGCCTGATGGGAGAGATATACTGTATAGTGCAGGGCAGAGGGAAACAGAGCAGAAAGGGTCTGGGTGTTTGTGCTTTAGCTGCGTAACCCTTGGGGGCAAATAACTCCATCCAAACTCTTTAATCCTCTGTTTGTTTTCCTCTGGGACGGTGGTCAAAAAGCACAATGTTAGCCTCCCCACCCACTCTCTCTGCCCCGCAACCCTCCATCAACTCCTCAGCCCCACTGCTTTCCTGGGCTGCACTTTGGTTTCCTCAGCAGCAACCACTGATATACCCAAAGAGCCACAGTCCAATGTGTGGGAAAACAGCTTCTTCAATTAATACTTTCATTTATAGCCAGGGAACAGCAGGCAGATGAAGAGACACCTCTTCTATATTCATTTATTTCATTTCATTTTCACTTCAGGTTTGAAGTTGAATTATCTTCCTTTAGTTTATAAGGCTCTTTTAAAAGTGCTCAGCACAATGGCATCTCATAAAGAAACATAAGTTACCTGGGGTCAGATATGAAGCTTTGCCACTCCTTATTTTACAAATCCACCTTGTGGAAGCTCTAAGACAGATTGCAATGGGGAAAAGTAATTACATGTGCCTATGCATATTCTCACATTTGAATTTTCTTTGACCGCTTCTACACATCAGCATAAGATGTGATCAAAGGGAGGCATAGAGGGTTAGATGGTGTCTGACATGGTATCTCTAGAGACTCAGTTTTGTCCCCTGTTCTTCACTGCGAGTTTGTAGGATTGGTGCACATTACTTCACTCAGTTATTAAGGCTCTGCATCATTATGAACTCTAGCCTACAGATCAATCTTGACGTGTGTCATATAGCCTACAAAATAAACTAATGTAAGTATAACTTTACTTACCTGTGATAAATGTTTATTTAAGCTTTTATCCAATACCAACACACTGTATCACTGGTACTGTAATCTGTATGACGGATGGCCCTTTAAAGTAAATAAATGGAAATTGAATAAAATGTACACCAACAATTTACAATTTTGCCGGTAACATGGAGAAGTTTATTCTTTTGGATTATGTTTATTCTTTTGGTTTAACTTGGTTTTATCATACAAAATGGTAAAGGCCTTTTTCCTATATTCAGAACTCCTGATTGACCAATTGCAACTTATGACAGACAGGGGGCGAAAGAGGAAACGATGGCGAGTGGTGTAGATGTTCAGTAAGTGACCGGTGTGTTTCAGAATAGAAGGACGCATAGAAATTAATCAACCTTTTTTATGACACTGTGTCAAGTGAACAAACCGTTTTAAAAATATGATATAATTATGCTTAGCTGTAAACAGCTGAGGTCTGTATGTTTCAATATATAACTCTCAAATAATACATCATGAACATTAAACCAAATAACACTGTTCTATTTGAAATGCATAGCATTTTCCTTCTTGTAAAAAGCACGGATTGCACTGCTCCGTGCCCTTTGCTATCAGTATCCCGCAGTTTGAAACTAAAAGCTTGGGAGGGAAGCGCCTCAATTTTCTTGAAATTATGCATGGTTGA
The DNA here is from genome assembly GCA_030264315.1 of Sardinella tawilis. Lineage (NCBI taxonomy): Eukaryota > Metazoa > Chordata > Actinopteri > Clupeiformes > Clupeidae > Sardinella > Sardinella tawilis. The sequence continues at coordinate 6,260,371 of JASCQY010000102.1, read as the reverse complement.
ACATTTGAAATGAGCTCTCGTATCTGCCCCGGGCGCTGATTCAGACTTGATTGGGGCAAACCAGGCTGCAAGTGCTTATTTATATAACAACGTCATTCTGGAGGCTGGCCACAGGGAGGAGAGGGAAAGTGGGAGAGAAAAATAAGTGTCATTTTTCCTTTAAGCATACATCCATTGATTAAAGAAGTTGATTGAAATCAACAAGTTCAAGGATCTCCTGATGTGCTTGTTGCATGAACATACACTAACACTTTGGACTTTGAAAGTTAAAAAAAAGACCAGACCTAACCAACATTCTATATAATTATCATCATCTGCTGCTTTTCCTTTTTGGCAAAGAAACACTCCATCCATTTGGAGAAATTGCCCGCGGGAACGTTACATCAAAACTAATCATAACGATTAAAATCAGCTTTTCTGTGGGGGAGTGCAATGGAGAAGTTGGAAGCAGTGAGCCTGTTTGTGCCGAAAAAATATCGGGATCTTTACACAATTTAATGATTTTAAAAATATATATAGTTAGTAGGCCGACACGCTGCCCGATGTTCTGTTCTTTCACCGGCAGTTTTATTTTGCAGATTGGTTTAGACTGGGCTAGAGACATGAGCTAATTGTATCCTGATCTTTGCCTTGAGGGGTTTCGAAGCCCTGAAGCAAGTATTCTCTGTATTTTGTTCTGTCTACCTTAGCCAAGCTATTGCATTTCTCTCTGGTGTAGCAAGGGAAGCAGATCGCCGGCGAAATCGAAGGGAATAGATCCCCAAAAAGCAACTTTATGTTCATCAATGTTTCAGGTAAGCGCGGATTTATTTGCTTTGCTATTATTTCCGACGCTTGGTTTGACTGGGACATTCAGGGCGCAGTCGCTTTTACGCATGTGCCAGGCGATGAGCGCCACAGTTCCAACAAAAATATTTAACCACTTCCTGGATATTGTTCAGTGTTTTCTTCTATATCTGTATTTCAACTCCATGTCGCAACTGAATTGTATGATCTCTGGAATCGTCACGTTTCTTTCCTCGACCTTCACGGAGAAAAATGTAAGCTAGCCATCGTCACGCTTCTGGCGTGTTGCTAAAGCTCCGTGGAACTCATTAACAGCGGTTCCGCGTCTGTTTGTGATAGGTTTTTACACATCACATCTACACATTTCGAATGAGGTTCTTTTTTAGTTCCTGGCTGTTCTAAACCAGTTCCATTTCCTGAGTGCCCCAGATCCGCTAATGAAAGACGCCATTGTGGAGTAATTTGCCGGAGGGGTTTTCTTATTTTGTAAGACAGGAGGTACCTATTCTACACACGTCAGTGCCAATTTCATGAATCATCTCTTTGTACTCACCGTCATTTTGTAACGAGAGCCCACTCTTTGCAAATTGCAAATGAAATGTTGCTTTTTGTTGTTCGCCGTTCGGCGTTTAAAACTCGTTATACATCAGCCACCCAAGACCCAGACGCGGCACTGCAAACGATCGGTCTACTAGAAGTCTGACATGGCATGGAGCCTAGGCTATTTGGACATCATTCCTTTGAAAGTTGTAACGTTACAGTCGTTAACACATGATTTGTGTTCGTTTTTACTTCTGTATTTGGAGTTACATCCAGTGTGGCTTAACCTGTCTTCTAAATACCCATTTGCGCCCGAGTCACTCGCGAAAGGGAAACTCTTTGGCACATGGAAGTGTGACAGATAGGCTACTTAACTCGCCAGTGCCACCATCCACCTGGGTTTTCATCGCGTTCCAATCGACTGCAACTCACCACACTGTAGATTACTTTTCGCGGTACGAATTTAGGTACAAGCAGTGAGGAAAATCCCACAGTCCCATAGAGTCTCGAGGCTTTGTAAAGCACTTCTGTTCTAAATACTTACATGGCATTTCAAACATTAATTTCAAGGTTACTTCGATTAAGTGAATCACAGCTTTTGGAGTTTCAACCTTTCTGTAACTTAGCAGTAAGTTTGGTAAGCCATCTATTTCATTGATAAAGAGGATTGATGAACACCTTAAACCAGAATGAGTGTGTACTGTACGGTAGGTTACTGTACATGTCTGTGGTGATAAATGCAATGCACATGTTCACCTCTTGAGACGGTTGGGATATACCCTTCCTGTGGCTGCATTTGTGTAGTATAGCTGGGGACAAATTGCAACAAAGAATCTTAAGAGGTGAAGGGAATGTTGTCAACTACACAATGGTGCCATCCTGACAAATTAGTAGGCTAACTGTTCACCTCTATGCCATCCCATAGGCTGTCATATTAAAAATCTGTCATTGATTCACCCATAGGCTATTGCAATTGTTTCAGTCCCCATATCAGAAGTGTGTTGTCAGCATGTCACTATTTAAAATATGTGTAATGTCTGGGCCACTCTTTGTTCAAGGTGGGGAAAGAGACTTATTCAGTAAGGGCCCAAAGACTTCCATTCTGAAGATTTAGTGATGCAGCCTGGGTTAGCATTTTGAATGGATTCAATGATACACAGAAAAATGCATGATGCAAAGTCGACATCGGTTTAAATTTAGTTCAAAACCATCTACAATCAAAGCATAGCACAGGAAATGAGTCATGCCCAAACCAGGTCCAGATGTGCTGGAATGTATTCTGACACAGGGAAGTGGTCAGCACAATCAAATGAAGATTAGTCATTTGTGTGGGTGGCATGTTTTGCCTGGCTAAAGTAAACAGGCTGGTCCTGACTTATATTTTGTTTTGGAACAGATGACGGTCAGTAACTTGAGACTTACAGGCATACTGTAGTTTTCAGCATAGTGCATGGCATAAACCGCAACAGGTTAGTGCCATTTCAGCTGGCATTTCAAACACACATGCACATGTACTGTATCTCAATTCTGATCATTAAAACAAACCGTGATAATTATGTGAGGCTTATGAAATCATAAAACCAATTGTCTTCAAAAATTGTGGGATGAATGACCAATCAAGTGTATTATCATTTGAACATGAACTTGAGGTTTTGGAGACGTGTGTCACACAATGTCTCAAATCAGGTCCTTGATTTAAAAAAGATATTTAAATATATCAAGGTTGGTATTTTGATGTCAATGTGCTGCTCTGGTGCGTGCCGCTGGGGCCTTCTCTCAGACACTGCCCACACACACACACATACACCTTAATGATGACGGTCATGACGCCTGCTGCCTTGGCACATTAGCCCCCCGCCTGCAGATGACAAGCCTTTTAGGGTGGCCCCTTTCATAGTGCAGTTTGTTCATTTTCTACAGCCCCCCCCTCCCCTCTTCCTCCCCACTTTTACTGGCTGGATTCAGTCACACATTCAGACACACGTAGTTACATACACAGACACACACACACTCACTCGCTTGCTCGCCTGCCCGCTCACTCACTCACTCACTCACTCACAAGCGCACACCATCTCTCCGCAAATTAGTCAGGGAACAAATTACCTGCATTCGGAGTGTGATCCCACGCACTCCTCCATCTGCCTCACACAGGTCCCCCCTTTTGAAGAGCGGCGCGGTGCCCTGTGGGCCCCCTGGCTCCTGCCACTGATCCTGGAGTTGAATTTTTAAAACTATGCATGGATTCTGCCTCGGCTCTTATCAGCACAGGCACAAACGGCATGCAAATCAGGCCAGGATTGCTCACCACCACAACCACCACCACGAAGACCAGCACTCAAAGGCAGGCTTAATTGCTAATTGAGTATCTAGGTGTGAAACTGACACCTCCAACTTAGAAGTGAAACATGGATGCTTTTAAAAAGCCAGGGTACTTTTCTGACACACACACACACACACACAGTAATAATTTATTCACAGCCCTCATGGGTGCTTTTTCTCTTAGATGTTTGAGGGAAGAGGAAGGCAGTAGGAGTTTGACTAGTCTATATTCCTGGGTTAGTCCCGAGGATGCTAGGTTTAGAGTTTCTTTCACCGGCACGTTCTCAAAGAACAGGTTACGCCTACATGCATGTCATAAATACACTGAAACAGTTTATCCTAGGTTTCTCAGAGATATGCACTATTTTTACTGCAGGATATTTCTCAGACGATACAAGGACACAAAATGTTCAGTCTTTTCTGAAGGCAATGCTTTGAAAAAGCGCTATGAGAATGGCAATCAGACTGTATCTCCCATACTTATGCAAAATCAGAAATAATATTTAATATGCAGAGAACACATGGTGATAAACCATATAACATTTGATCTATTATTGCCAAATGCAGCTTTGAAATTCATTGTGTGGACTTACAATCCATTTTAAGCATATGAATAATAATTTGCAGGAATTGCACTGTGACAGAGGCTATTTTCTAGAAACAAAATGCCTGTCTGCATACTCTGTCCAAGCTTGTGTAGAAAGCAAAAGGAAAATGGGGGAGTTTGCTGTGTAGAGAAGGTCAGTGGTGCCCTGGGGATATTTGGATAATGTAGAGATTTCTGGATTAGCAACAGGAGGTGGGTTTTATTCACAAAGTTACTATCAGACTGCAACGTAGCCTACAGTTTTATCCACTATGTACGGTGGCTTAAATACTTGTAATGTTATTCCCTCCACACAGCTACAGTTTTGCCGCATTGCCTTAAACGCTGACAATATGTGGCAAACACCCCGGGCAATCATTTGAAATATGCTCCATTCATTGTGCTGGGAAATGTGCACGCCTTCTGATGTGCTCTACTCGAAAGTGTGGATCTTCACCTGAAGCTGTTCCTGTGCGTTAGACAGAGGAAAGCGCTTGAGAGCTGGAGGTGAAACAACGAACTCAGGATGAAGAACCACAAATGTAGATAGGTATTAGACGCGTGCGTAAAGAGAGCAGATGACGGATTTTTAAACAAAGAGTGTTGACATGGGACAGGACTTTTACGATAGCTTTCCGTAATATTCATTTGGAAAATTTCCTCGGGCAGTTTCTGTGAAGCCGATAAGGCTAGATGAAAGGGTGGTTCATACTGGATAACATTTCGGTGTAAGAAGCCCGTTTTAGTTCCTTATCAGTCCCATTTTGTAGGCTACTGTCGCTGTTCTAACGAAGGGATGGTGAGCCTATGACTTAGACGAGGAAACTGATCTGTCTCAGAGCCGACCGCAACTCTTATGGATTTGATGGTTATCATGGACTTAACAAATCATAAAACGAAGACCCGTCCACCTTCTTTACCTTTCTTGGATGGTACCGGACAGACGGTAGCCAAAAGACTCCGTCCGACAGAATACAGAGATTCCGCGATTGTGATATCCATGAGTGACGGTGCCCTCCCACGTGAACAATCTGCCCCCCTGACAGCGCAGGTAATTGATATTCTTAGGTAGCCTATTCAAGAAGGAAACACTAAGTCATTGTATCGTGATGTGAAGAAGAAGAATATGAGCATTATAGTGGGAAATTGTTGTTTTGTAGACTTGTAGCCTACTCTATTTCTTAAGACGTGGTATGGCAAATTTGGCACAGTTGCTTACTATTTGTAGGGCACAGATGTCTGTTTTCGCCTTAGTTGTAAGGGAAGTATAAATTTACTCAGTTTCAAAATATTTGGGATCACAAGAAATGTGAAATTCGCTAAAATCGTTGATGTATAATTTAAATACACTTTCCCCATTTTAAAAGCCTGACCACGTAGGCTACAGCTACAGTCAAACTTTTGTCGTCCAATTTCTAAAAAATAATTTTAAATAAAGGAAGAGTAAAGGTCACCCACCTTTTCCTAAATCCGTCTTCCGCTGTAATCATCTACAGCACCATTAGTCAAGTCTACAGTAGGCTATACGGTCTATACAATGGTTAGACTTCCTGTTTCCCCAAGTAATCCTTATATTCTCTGTATTACAAGCTATTTCACTTGCAGGAAAAATATCTATGCGCCACTTTTGTTCGTTTGACAGGAGGTTAGATTTAAGATATTTTCAGAGTGCACAGGTCAGCATCATTAAACCAACGTGCTGTCACTGATTCTGGGTCAAATTCGGACCAAACAACCCCATGGCTTTTTGTGGAAAGGCTGTTTACTTCTTTACAGACTTTATATATACTGTATTCACACCTTAGGTATGTAGTTTGAAAGCTAAGTAGGTATATATTGTTCTTCTAGTTGACACACTAAGGTGTCCTTGTTTCAGAGGTGGTAATAAGGGCACATGATCTCACAGATGATGCTGATGCTGCTGCTGCTGCTGGTGGTTAACTCAGGTCCTACACTGAATTTGCTTCTCTTCTCTCTTAGTGTCACACCTCTTTTGTTGCCAGCAAAAAAGGGACATATTTCCATAAATGGGGGCCACCCATCCAAAACTTTGTCAAAACAATGAAAATAATTGCAAAAATCCTCAAACTAACAAAAATTCTCTAATTTCCTAAAAATTCTCTAAGGCTTGGACTTGGACATCATATTGTCTAGGGACACAAATGTAGTCTAACAATTGCTGCTGGTTGTTTGAGTAAGTGACCCAATGCCTGACCCATTGAGTTTGTTTGTTGTTTCTGCTAGGATAACCGGTCCAATATGTCCAGACCCATGATTACCAGATCGCCAGCCTCTCCACTGAGTAACCAGGGCATCCCCACCCCTGCCCAGCTCACCAAGTCCAACGCGCCAGTGCACATCGATGTCGGCGGCCACATGTATACCAGTAGTCTGGCCACGTTAACAAAATACCCTGAGTCCAGGTGAGCTTCTGCCCCCCAGGTGTGGGATCTGGAGGGCCGCATTTCACTTCACATTTCACATTTTGTCATGGCAACTAGTGTGGTTGCTGCAAATTTATTTCAATTATTTCTCATAAAAGTGACAAATGCAGAGATCTATCACAATTCATTTTACTGACAAGCACCACAACTCAACTGACAATAGTCTTTGTTCCACAGTGTGTCTGCAGTGCATACCACCCCAAGCAGTATTGGCTGAGCTCTGTTTTGAAGGACATGGCATGATTCAGAAAGGGAAATAGATCTAATGTAGCCCTTGTCTGTCTTGGTCATCTTTATTAGGTCCGTGACTGCTGACTGTCATCCACAATGACAGATCAGATGAATGTCAAAGTGTGTGTCTGTGACTGGGGCTAAGGTCACTAAAATTTACAGATGCCTGCATGACAGAAAGCTGGGGGGGCAGGGCGAAGTATCGATACTACACCATGCAACTCCTTTTTGGGATGTTGTATCAATATCCTGGAGCTAAGTTTTACTAAGATAATACTTTGTCAGTCCTAACTCTAATGCTTTTTTTTTAAATGGACTCATGCATCAATTTGACTTAAACCAAAGTCATTATATCCTCACGGTGCCGCATCCAATGATGGAGGGTAATCCTCTACAAACTGCCATTATTTTTAGATTTTCATGAGAATCTGAGCTAAATCACAGTGCATGTTATACAAAGTATGTTAAAATTAATTTGTTTAATGGCATGAAGAAATCCATAATTTTAGCTGTTTTCTCTTCATTTACACAGACATTGTGATTCATCATAGATGAATCTTATGCAAGCATTGCATTGCATTATTGCAGAACCTTGGTATGAAAATAATATTTTTTTGTGGGAAAAATATCATGATGGTATTGATTCATGTGTCTCTCTGTGATCCCCTGTCCTATTTTATTGACACAACTGTCCAATCAGGCACTTCTTTTAGTTCACTAAACTTAAGCAGAAAAAAGCACTATGTCGAACAGATTTTGTTCCACAGATATGCTCATTCGAAATGTAAAGTAATTTCAAATATTTTGTTCTTCTCCCAGCTTTTTGCTTTGGCACTTTTTTCCTGTATATGCATGTGGGTGACTGTCAAGTGCATTTTGGCAGTAATCCACACACTGCCTGACTTTCCTCAGTCATATCCCCACTACTGATCCCACTGCTGAATAAATTATGTCTTTTGAAATGTATTTATGTTAAACACATTTCATCATCGTTGCATCACAGCCCTCCTAACTTTCTAAACAGCAAAAATTCCCAGGCTTTTTTTTTCTTCCTAATGCCTTCTGTTACTGTGACTGTTTTTGGTAGTTTAACTGCTGAACACAGAGACCAGACAAAGGCAGTTCTGTCACATTGACAGATGCCCCAGAAGCGGTACAGGTCCAAAGGGTACGGAGGCCATCTGGAGATGAAGGGCCACGCTGTCCCCTCAGGCAGGGCCCCTGGAGCACTCTGCCCTGGGGCCCAGCCTCTACCAGATGGCCCCAACCTCTGCGTCTGACCAGGGGTTTAATCCACAATTTATGCATTTATTTATTTATTATTCTTTTTTTAGCTGTTATTGTCTGTGTTGGTGCACAAGCGAGGGAGTTCAGCCTGGCTTGCTGTCGCTTCCGGTGCCACAAGTTTGCCTCATATTGCATCTTCCTCATTCTCTCCCTCTCTCCCTCTCTCCCTCTCTCTCTCTCTCTCTCTCTCTCTCTTTCTTTCACTCACTCTTTCTCTCACTGTCTCTGCGAACAGAATTGGCCGTCTCTTTGATGGCACAGAGCCCATTGTCCTGGACAGCCTCAAGCAGCACTACTTCATTGACAGGGATGGTCACATGTTCCGCTACATCCTCAACTTCCTCAGGACCTCAAAGCTTCTCATCCCAGACGACTTCAAAGTGAGTGTCTGACTCAATTCAGAATGTCATGTGCAAGGTTTATGGAATGGATCAGGGTTTTTTTTCTGTTTCTGCCCACTCATTTGGACCAGAACTTGGCCATCTCCAGAATTAGAGGTTTGAGCAAACCAGCGGAAATGTTTACCTTCTCATGAAGAGCTTACGGCTTTTTGTGATATTTCCTGTGCAGTGGAATCTTATGTCATAAAGCATGTCTTCTGTGCAAAGAAATATACAGACAGGCTCAAATTGTGAACATAATTCATGGTGCTTACACCTGTGAAGCACACTTGAAAACTGGTCCATATGGGACAGGTACTAGTTTTAGGATTATAGGCATTCCGGTCTGGCAGATATGAAGCAGCCATTTTGGGTCACATGAGTTCATTGTGCTCTTTGTGTACATCGATTGTTGAATGTGCAACTGGATGCCATTTTCCTCAGGGTTGGGAGTTTATCCCAGTGGCTTAGGTGCCAGAGCTGAAACCAACTGCAGGGTTGATCTGCACCAGAACATAGACCAAGAGAGCAGTGTATAGTATGCAGGGGGACGAACTACCAAGGTCCTTGAAGGAATCAATGCCACTGGGAACATTGAGCCAAACCCCAACACTGCCATAAGGCTTTTCAACTTCTTACAAACTTGCCAGTCTGTTTTTTTTTAATTCCCAGCGGATTACTGTGGCTTCAGTTGACACGTTTTTTGTTTCACATGCAAAAATTTTCAACGAAAACTGAAAGTTATAATCCAATAGTGGTGATCTGAATGTTCTCTTTCTGTCGTTGAGAATGGCTTATTTTGAGCCGTGTCACTGTGTGAGCATTTGCATTCCGATTTGCTTGCTCCTACATGCCATTCAGCTGTTAATTACAAACTTGCCCCGAGAGCACACAAATAATCACATTATCTGATGGACTGTCCGCTGGGCGACTCAATCTGCGCTTAAAGTGTGTCAGATAAAACAAGCAAAGACAAAAGGCTGGCTGTAGTTCAGTGTGAGGCCATAGCCACTCTTTCAGACAGTTGGAAGCAATCATGGCCAGGTGCTTTTTATACCTATTCATTTTTTTGTTTAAAAAGCTGCATTCTTGCTTAGGAATTTAGCAACAAATTGAATTAAAGCTTTTAAAAGTGGGGACAGATGACTGTACTGGTGGTATAACATGGTGTTATACTCTCTCTCTCCCTCTCTCTCTCTCTCTCTCCCTCTGTCTCGCTCATGCTCTCTCTCCCTTCACTCTCTCCCCTTTCCTTCCACTTTCTCTCTCTCTCTTTCTCTCTCTCTCTCTGTCTCTCTGTCTATGTTGCCATAAAGGACTACAGTCTGCTGTATGAGGAGGCCCGGTATTTCCAGCTGCAGCCCATGCTGGCTGAGCTGGAGCGCTGGCGCCAGGACCGGGAGCTGAGCCGGGTGTCACGCCCCTGCGAGTGCCTGGTGGTTCGCGTGGCACCGGACCTTGGCGAGAGGATCACGCTGAGCGGGGACAAGGCCCTCATCGAGGACATTTTCCCCGAAATTGGCGATGTCATGTGCAACTCTGTCAACGCCGGGTGGAACCACGACTCCACACACGTCATCCGCTTCCCTCTCAATGGCTATTGCCATCTCAACTCTGTCCAGGTGAGCAGATGGAGGCATTCAGTGTATGGTGTGTGTGTGTGTGTGTGTGTGTGTGTGTGTAAGTGTGAAAGAGAGAGAGAGGGAATTCTATTTGGTATACATTGTTATCTATTTTCACAAGGCTTGGAGATCTCAGTTGTAAGATCTTCAAAATGATAAATGCCAGAAGTAACATCACCTAAGACAGACATGAATTGTCATTTGAATGAACAGGTTTTCAAGCAGATGGCAGGATGTGTCGGTGTGAGAAACAGTATGAGTTTGTGTAATTTTATCTTTATAATATTGCTAAGCTGTTTCTTGAGTAGCATTCACATTACCTTAGGTAGAAGATAACAAAGGGGTATCTGCCAAAAAGGTGTTGGGAGATGGGAGTGGGGGCAGAGTCTTGAATCTTATGAGTGAGATGCCTGACAGACCCCGAGCTATTTATTTCAGCTGAGCTTTCGGACTTTTTTGGACCTGAGTGTGCAGACTTCTTTTTTACTTTGACACATCCTCAATTACCCAGTAACACATAATAAGCTTGGGGCATTTTCTTTCCTGACCGCTGTGATTTTTAAATGAATCTCTCTCACTTTGTCAATATCTGTTTGAAATTCACCAGAGTCAAACACATGCTATTCTTTTGCAAGAAACTTTTCCTTTTTTTTTTCCCAAACAAGGTTATGGAAGAACTATATATTGGAACACATAAGCAGACATGCACGCTCACACATACACTCACACACACAAACACACAGAGATGCTCCTTGGTGTTATGAGAGTTCACTCCCTAGCAGGTAGTCCGCAGGCAGGGCCCATAATCCTGTTTGGTTATTAAAGCGAGCCCGCAGTGGGTGCTGTATCTGCGCCTAATGGAGACTGTGTGTGTGTGTGTGTGTGTCACACATACACACTCTGGGGGGAGGGGAGATGAGATGGGCTGGGGGTGGGAGGGGGGGCCGCCAGCAGAGTGAGACCTTTGTAGTTTTGGCGGGGGCTCGGGCCCGAGGCGCTGGGGGGACGTGCTGGGGATCTGTGCTGCCAAGTGGCACAGAGAGAAGCCTCAGCGCTCCCTGGGGGCGCTTTGATGGAATGCGATGATCCCACTGCCCCCCGGACACGTCTGTGGATGTCTGCGAGGCTGCAGGATGAGGGACAAACTCATTCGCATACACACACACACACACACTCACACACACACACATTTTCTCTGTTTGTCTTTACCGCACTTCACTCTCTCAAGAAGACATTTACATTTATCACACACAAACACAGTTTGGGTGTTTTTGTTGTGACAGTTAATTTTGGAACATTTGAGAGATGGAGGAGAGTTGGGTGTGAATGTGAATATTCTTACACTACATTTCATCAGTTTGTCTTCTGGATTCCGAAACCATGTTGAAAATTAGAGCTGTGTAAAGTACAAATTTGTCTCTCCCAAGAAGTCATACATCCTCAAGGGTGTTATTTTGTTTTGTTTTGTTTTTTTCTAATGCACAAATGTCCATTAGAACCGTAACTGGAAGGGACGCATTATCAAAGCGCCTGAAGGGACATGCACTGTATGTGACAAAAATGGCATGACACGTTTGAGTCATGGCTTCTCTGCACAGTCAAAGAGTTTACATTAATCAGTGTAAAATCAATGGGGTTTCACCTGTGATTACTTATGTGGTCTGTAAGGGTTCGTCGCCACACATTTTTTACCTGAGTTGTGTGTCTGTGTTTGAAGGTCCTGGAGCGGCTGCAGCAGCGAGGGTTCGAGATCTCGGGCTCGTGTGGCGGCGGTGTGGACTCATCCCAGTTCAGCGAGTACGTGCTGAAGAGGGAGCTGCGACGGGCCCAGCGCGGCCCTCAGACCAACAGGATAAAACAGGAGCAACTGGACTAAAGACCTCCCAGCATCAGGGGGCGCCAGACATTTCAACTACCGCTGAAGCACAGACACTTCCTGTGTGTTAGGGTTTTTTTTTTCTTTAGTTCTTTTTTTTTTACGTACATAAGAAAAAAAAGAAAAAAAAGTGCAACTGAATTTTTTGCCACAAGAAGATACAGAACATTTGATGACTTTTTCAATCATCAATTTCCTTGTGACTTTCCCTTGAAGACGAAAAAAAAAAAAAAGTCCCCAAATGAAGTTTGTTTTAAAACTTTGATGCTACAGTATAGAAGATCTATGTATATAAAGGCCAAACTGTTCAAATATGATTTAAAAATGAAGTTTGTTATTGCCACTACTATTTTATTATTCCATGCAACATTCCACAGAGTGAAGTCAGAAGAGTTTTTGGAAGAATTCAGTCTCCGTGTATGTGATCTCTATGTTCCCCATGTTGTGTTCACATTTTTAGGCAGTTTGTCCGGCGTGTTTTTCCTCTGGACAAGTAAAATGCAAAAATGCAAAAACAGTTGAAGTATGTAAAGATTGCTCAAAGAACTTTTATTGAAAAAATCTCACAGTATACTAGGATGTCATGGCACATTCTTCACTCATTAAAATGAAAATGAATAAATAAATTATGTTAATGCGATTATCTCTTTGTCTGAGAATACACATTATGTTAGGAAATATTAATATCTATCTTCTCTCAGTGGTACTGCATACATATATGATACTGTGTTTATTTATAGACAGAATACAGACATGCCTCCGTTTCTGGACACTCAAGACCATTACAGTATAAGACGACAGAAATCATCTAAGAGAGAGTGGAGTGTTGCTTTTAAAACACATTAAGACTGCAGCGGCGTCTGTTTTTCGTCTTGTTTATCAGTGTATTTTAAAGCAGACATGCACACTTTTAGTGAAATGAAAATAAGTTACAGTATATTGTGGTGGAGATCTGAAAACCTTGTGGTTTTAAGAGAAGAATGGTATCTATCCATGGCCCATTTGATTGTGCTGAAAAACATCTTTTTGAATGCATTTTATGTCCTTTCACAATATCATAAAGACACACATATGCAGAGACATAGTACAATTAGCTGTATTGGATGAGCGTGTCTTCACTGACAGAATGTAATCCTCATGTTATGTCTTGAAGAATCAATGTGGAGTGGAGCGGGAGATTACGGAGCTCACTCAAATGGAATTGAGTATTGAATTTTTGGGGTTAAATATTAAGCGCAACACATTGAAAAACTGGTGTCATTGCTATAAGAAGGATGTTTAGTAAAGGTTAACGCACTGTTGTTAATGCAGAAACCTGGGTTTGTTCAATACCTCTGTCCATTGCTAAAAAAAATCTTGAGTTTAGCCTGGGCAAAATCACAAACATGTTATTTTTTTGCATGTATTTTACATGAACTCATAAGACCAATGGGCACAAATGGTAATCTGTATTTAGTGAAGGGAAAGACTGGTGAACTGGTGAATGCCTTCTGTACTGAGCACCGTCTTTCAGCATTTTCCACAATTAAACTAAAGTGTCACATGGTCTCCAGTGTTTTCTGCTCTTCATCTCTCCAAGATGGTCTGATCGCACTGAATGTGTACGTCATTCATTACAGGTCTGATTGTCTCTAGATGAAGAATGTGTCTTATTGTGGTCGTGGACAGAGGAGTCCACAGTGAAAGAAAGTGGAGAAGTGAAGATTTTGGAAAATGCTTTTGTTCATCTGTTTTAAAGGGATACGCCACCTAATTTCGGGAAATTGCTTACCTGTAGTCAACCCCTAGTTGAACATGGAAATACATAGTATTTTTTCTCTATGTGTCTGTAATGCCTAGTTCGACAGTGTA
>JASCQY010000102.1:6190862-6202253 GCA_030264315.1 Sardinella tawilis | reverse complement strand
ATATGTCCCGCGTCGCACCTTTTCGCGTCGCATCCCGCGGGTCTCGCGGGACTCCCGCGGGAGTGCAGGGCTCTACTCCACAGCTGGCCACCCCACCCTTCCCAGCTGCCACTGGGGCTCCCCCTGGCCTCGCTGCTTGGCGGAGGCTGGCTGTCGGCCTCTCCCCCGCCAATCCAGCTTGGCAGCGGCTGCACTCAGCTGCGCACCCGCAGACGGGCTAGGGGTCGGACAAAGTCACTCCTCCTGCGACAGTGGCGAGGACAGTGGGGAGCACAGAGACTAGGAAATAAGCCCTGCCTATTTCTGTTTCTTCCTTTGCCGGCACACCCCCCCCACCCCACCCCCTTCTCTCTCTCTTTCTCTCTCTTTTTCTCTCATCTCATGCAAAGAATCTGCATGTCTGGCAGGCAAAAGCTTCAGAGCTCTGATCTTGAGTATTTTGAGCCTTTGGTATGATAGGATTTATAAGAAAGAACAATGTAACTAAAAAAAACCCTCCCACAATCTGAAGCCTTTACAGAGAATATGGAGTGATGAATCATTTGTTTTGCATACTTAAACACTTAACAACTTCCCAGTGCCGGGGTGAGGATGGGGCCTGTATTGCAGTGCAGCTTGGCAGTGCTGGCATTTGGCTAATTTTAAATGCTTATTCGGGCCACTGCTATCCATAAGGGTCATGTCATTGTCACGTTGTCTACTGGTGGCTTGGCGGGCACACGGCACAGTGACAGTCTCATTTCAGGCCGTGATTATCTCGTTCAATATTTTGACAATTATAATTCAGGGCGCCTTTCAGAGCAAGACTCTATCCACAGTGGGGGAAAATGACATTGTGATCATAGCTGGGAGGCAAGATATGGTCGCTCAACTCTCCCTCCCTCCCTCCCTCCTTCTCTTTCTCTGTCTTTCTGCCTTGCACACACTCACTCATTCCCTTCTTCCCTCCCTCTCTCCCCACCCCCACCCCCACCCCCTCTCCCTGTGACAGAAAGTCTATGGGGAGGAATAAGAGGTGGTTATGGGGGGAAATGCAGCAGCCTCCACAGTTTAATTGGAGATGTGTCACACTAAATAAATGGTGCAAAAACAAGCAGCGACCGGAGGCTTGAGGGACGTGCCCAGGGGAGCCGCGCTGCTTTATTGGGGCTGGTGCTGCAGTGCTCCGGGGCCCTTGCAGGGGTGTGCTGGGTGTGAAGGTACCCTCTACCCAGCCAAGCGCCTCCCAGTCTCCTCACCTCCACCTCCACCTCCACCACTGGACTTAGCAGCCGCACCTCAGCAGCAAGAGAGATGGAGAGAGAGAGGGAGGGCAGGGAAATAACAGTGCAGTGACTCGTAGTTCTTTTGAGGTTACTTGCTCTTGCTGCATTTTGGGCTACCGCTGCCTCATTGGTGTATGCATTGCGGAAAGATGCTTTGATGTATAGACTTTCAGCATTCAGGTCTGAGTGGAAATGATTCTTCATTACTATGCAATCGGTAGGCAATCACTTTTCATCAGAGGTGCCTCAACCAAGGTGGTGATGGTGAGGGTTTATAGGAGCATCGTGAGCCATGAAGGAGGAGAGGCTTATCGATTCCCCTCACTCATTCCAATGAAAGATAACATTTATTCCTTATTTGCCATGGAGCCGCGGTCCAACAAGCTGAAAAATCCATAAACATGCATAATCTTCCCTTAACATTCCCCAGCATGTGCCCCCGAACCATCTGTGTCCATTTGTGTTTCTCTGTCAAAATTGCCCCGTTTCACCCAGCTTCACAATCCATATCTACCTCCCACCAACCCCTAAGGAAATCTATTAACCTATATCACCTGCATCAGTGTAAAATGTTGTCTGCTTTTGTTTCTTGAGCACACAGTATGTAGGGACTGTTTGCCTATAGATGCTTTCATGGAGCTTCTGGAACGTTCTGTAATCTTAAAGGGGGCATAGAATGGATGGAGTACTGGGCCTTGCTCTCTGAGGTTAGAATATATACTGTATGTTCCGATACAAAACCCATTTTCAGGATCCATTTTAAGAAGTATGCAAAATATTTTTTTTAATACTAATTTCCAAGTGATCTCTATCAACTGGTAATTTAAATACTATTATCAAATACAAACAAATAAAAAAAACAATTGGAGTTGGACTATTCATAAAGTTTTTTTTTTTTTTAAATTGTATATATTTCTGCTCTGAACTTGTCATATTTAACTTTGATTTATCAAACATGAGCTCAAATGCAGTTTTACAAGCCCAGTTACAACCTTATATTGAAATGGTCGGTTTTGGCTCAAAGATGCATGCAGTGGCAACCAACATTGAACTTCAGTTGTCACGTCATTAAGGTGCACAAGAGCCTACTTGTACTGTACATATGTAAACATATGGCTCTGTCCTAGATTAATTCATCACTGAGCATATGGCATCCTATCAGTGTCTTTACATAATACTGTACTGTTCAAGTACGTACGAACAGTACTGTATGTCAAAAAGTCTTACGGCAGCCCATCCTCATTGAAAAATTCTTAATTTATATTCATTAAACGGGCTGGTTTGTAAAACGATAAAGTTGCAAAGTTGTAGCCTTCCAAATTTGACCGTGTTTTTCTTTACATACAGAATCTATGGTGTGAGCCATGGTGTTGATATCTGCACAGAAAATCTGACCAATCAAGTCTTCTTTGTAGAAAAGTTTGAGTTCTTGTTTTTGCTTTCCCTACAGCTCTGTGAAGTATTTACAAGTGCTTCTGAACTAAAAAAAAAAAAGAGTAAATTGATATCTCGGCCCCCACTGATTGTCTAATTGCTGTAATATGCTTTCTCTTCATGTAATCTGTAAACATTCCTGTTTTTGATGTTTTTGGCACCTGCTGCCTGCTGGGAGCTTCACTCCAGCTGCGGACCCCCAAAGCTGCCCAGGGGGACTCAAATGGATCGTTCCCCAGAAGGTGCACGCAAGCCGGCGTGGGCCCAATCGATGCGAGCCCTAGCCTCACTGGGACACTGGCTGTATTAAAAGCCCCCCACCTGCTGGCTCTTGCCACGCTGGCGTTTTAGGGAAATAATGCCATCGATCCACCAGGGCTTCTGGCCGCGCATTAACCTGGGCCACAAATGAGAAAAGTCTCCTTCAGACGGATCTGCCAGTCACGTTGCCCCCCCCCCCAACACCCTTAAAAATAATAAAATAACACCCACCCACAGACCAGTCTTGGCTGATCCAGGAGCAGCTGGGCTTGCAAAGGGATAGGCAAACCAGCGCCCCAATGATCAGATGGACCCAACATGAAGCACCCCGCTTGACGAGCACGATGGCTCTGGATGCTACCTTCCCTCCATTAAGGACCCTGTAGAGGGATCGGGTCGATGCAGTGTGGTTGGGTCTGGGGAGGGGGCCTTGCCTATCCTTGACACAGTGTGGCTTCAGTCGTGATGGGGGGCTGAGTCCTGGCCATGTTTCAGCAGTCCGTTGTCAATGAAGGGAAAAAAATGGTGGGGGGAAACAACATCTCCGCTGCTGGGCCTCTCTCCCTCCCTCTGAGTCAAGCTCTCGTAATTCCTCTCTCCTAGAGACCCATGTGGTGCTCCATTTCCAAATTTGCCAAACTGGTGTGTTATGTGTCACATCAAAAAGTGGAGGGTCGAGAATGAAATAACAAAAGCCACGACAATCACACAACAAAACAAATTTCTCCCTCGAGAAAGTGAAATAGGATTCCTCGTTCTTTTATAATTCCAGTCTCTCATTTTCAGTATACAAGTACAACACAAAGCAAAGCCACCAAACCAAAACTTTTTTTTTTTTTTTGTGGGAAAAAATGAAGCTGTCTATCTAGGCTCTAAAAATGGAGGCATAGCACAGGGTATGCAGGTGGGTAAAGCAACAAGTTTTTGTATTTGTCTTAAGATAAAATTTTCTGTGAACATGCAGTGCTGTAAGCTACATCAGCTTTGAACAACTGAGAAAAAGAAATGAGAGGATTACTATCTGATGCATTATGTAAAACAAATTATCAACAGTGTGAGTTTTCGAGGGAAAAATCAGCAACAGGGTGGCTAATGTCATTTAGATGTATTGCATAGCGGGACATAATATGACCACCACCACACGGTGCTGTGTGTACTATCTAAAGAGAACTTCTCGCTTCTCAGCTTCACCCCTTCAACCCCAGCCCTTAACTTCTTAGAAACTGCTACTCTTACTCTACCTCCCCTTAGTTGCTCAGTGATTGATTATTTTGCCTGTATACATGTCTGCCCTAGCCTGGCTTTCGCGACCATCAAAGCTCAAACGAGCTTAGTCTGGCCAATCTCACATACTAGCCGCCTTCTCAAAGGCAGAATCCATGTTAAACTTGTTTAGCCCATCTCCTTCACCTTGGAGTAAAAGCTCGCTTCTCATTGGTGCCTGAAATTCTAGGACAAGAAATGCAGTAAATACACAGCTTGGCCATACTGACTTGAACACGAAATTTTGTGCAGTGTCACAGGAAGTATGGGCAAGCCCAGGCTATGTCTGCCCTTGTATATGTGTAAGTTTCACAAAATGTTTTGTATTCTTGCATATTCTATTCAGTCACAAGCTTTAGTGCAGTATGTCATTAAGCTGCTAGAACCTTAATTCACTCCATAATTAGTCATTTAACCATCAAAGTCTAGACTACTAAACTGGGAAATTAACCTACATTAAATACAGCATAAAGTGTTGCCTAGTTTCCCTATATGCAGCTCTTGACTGGGAAGTTCACATGCTGACACAATGAGCTGTCAGGGAGGAACCAATGCTAATGACTAGACTAGTATAGTTGATACAGTAGGTCTAGTTCTCTCTTCTCTCTATCTAACCTAGATAGGACCACACACAAAGCATCACGGTTTAATCACTCCTGGGGTGTGCCACTGCTTGTGGGGTTTGGGTAGTGGGATACGCGGGCAGGAAACAGGACTGGAAAATGTTCACAGCATAGAGGCAGCAAGGTGCTTACTACATTTGCATTGCACAAGTAGCCAATACAGCTTCCATTTGGAAATTACACATTGCTTTGCAGCATGTGTAGATTTTTACAGTGCTATTTGTGTGTGTGTGTGTGTGTGTGTGTGTGTGTGTGTGTGTGTGTGTGTGTGTGTATCTGAATATAAACATGTACTTTTAATCTGCAGCAACCTGTTTTGGGGGGGTTTGTTTAGTATTGATATACACTGCTCAAAAAATAAAGGGAACACTAAAACAATACATCTATAGATGTCAATTAATGAGATGTTCCAGTTGAATCTTTATTAATCACTAAAGTTTCTATTGTAACTGAAAAACAATTTCTTTGGAAGGCTCCACAACTCTCCTTGGGCTGGCCAGAGGTACCTTGACTGCCGTTAGGTACCGGGATGAATTCCTCAGACCCATAGTGAGACCATATGCTGATGCAGTGGGCCCTGTGTTCCTTCTGATGCATGACAATGCCAGGACTCATGTGGCTGAAGAGTGTCAGCAGTTGCTGCATGATGATGGCATTGATGCTATGGACTGGCTTGCACTTTCCCCAGACCTGAATCCAATTGACAACATCTGGGACTCGATGTCTGGTTCCATACACCAACGCCACGTTGCACCACAGACTGTCCAGGAGCTGACCGATGGTCTAATCCAGGTCTGGGAGGGGATCCGTCAGGAGACAACCATCGTCTCATCAGGAGCATGCCCAGGCCTTGTAGGGAGGTCATACAGGCACGTGGAGCTTCACTTTGACTTGTCCTGAGGAATTTCCACTGAAGTTGGATCAGCCTGTATTCTGAGTTTCCACTTTGATTTTGAGTAGGATTCCAAATCCAGACCCCCAAATTAATTTTACGTTGACAATTTTTATGTTATTTTTTACACCTTACACTAAGTGATTAATAAAGATTTTTAACTGGAACATTTCATTATTTGTTTTAGTGTTCCTTTAATTTTTTGAGCAATGTATATATATATATATATATATATATACTACAGTGTTGCACTTGACCTTTTAGCACTTCTTAGCTTAGTTTCCCTCAATTGTGATGTTGCTTGAATGTTTTATCCTCGTTTGTAAGTCGCTTTGGATAAAAGCCAAATGCATAAATGTAAATGTAAATGTAAATATATATATATATGGGCAATTCCACAGAAAAGTAAACCTCAACATGGACATTTTATGTTATTTTATGGCTGTCAATGGCTGTCAATTCCATGGAAATATCACAGGTGTAATAAGTTTAATTTTAGGTTAATTTTACATTACTCAAAAGGTGTTGATTTTCATCGATTCATCATTCAAACTAGTGGTGTTGTTTTCACACCTGTTTGCTTCAGCTATGTCACGTCCATAACGCAAAAATGTCACATCCATAACACCAATTTTCCCAAAATAACTCTGATCAGGAATGACTTATTTAGTTTTTTCTGTGTTCATTTAGGTCTCCTTCACAATATAAACCAAAGGATTTTTGTGATGCTCTTTAAACTTTACAGACGTTATGGAAAAACTGTAACTTCCCATAAAAGCTTGTCCATTTTATGGCATGTCCATAACGGATAACGCACGCAAATGTCACATCCATAACGCAGGAGTTGCCCCTATACTGTATATATTTTAAACTGTGACCATGATAATTTGCTACTGATAAAAGCTGCTGGATATCCTTTCCCCCCCCCAAGTGTCAGAATATACAGTACTGCTCCAGGGGTGGAATGAAAACTTCATAAAGCCCTTTCAGCTACAACACAAACTTTGAAACTGACTTACTACTTTTCAGGAGACAACTTATCAAGTGGAGATCAGTAGTATGACCAGTGGCCCTCAGTTCTAATGACATGCAGAAGGCTAAGTCACTTCAGAGCAGAGTGCATTGTGCAGGAAAGATATCATGTTGGAACATTTGGCTGGTCCACTTAAGTTTATTATCTTGCTCAAGGTAAAAAAAAATTAGCAAAACATTGTCACTATGTTGTTAAAGTAACTTTAGTCGGACTTGCTAGCAATCTGTGTACATTGCTGACAATTCCAGTTAGGGGTTAGGGCCGCAACATATGCATGCAGAACACTGGAATCATAACTAATTTGTTATATAAATTGTTCAAGTAAACATTTGATACATTGCATGATTCACTCATCTTCACTCATTTTATGACTAGCCTTTGTAAGGATGTTGATACTGTAACGGAATTTACAAAATTATTATGCAATTATGTATTGGGTCTAAATTTGGGTCTAAATATGGAATCTGGTATCTGAAAGTGTTACATAAAACTCATCAAGAAAAAAGTGAAGAACAACAGTGATATGTACAAAAAAACTACAGAGACTAATCATGTCTGTAGTCAAAGATGGTCCACACACACACACACACACACACACAAACACAAACACGGACAGACACACGTGTCCTATCAGTCAACACGATGGCTGAAATGCCTGTGCCGGTGGTGGTGGTGGCGGTGGTGACGGCGGCGGCGGTGGTGTCTCTTCAGCGCCGAGGCGATGCTGGGAAGCGGCGGGCTGCTCTCTGTCCCAGTTCTCCATGTCCTTGAGAGTTCTGCCTTCGGGCCGGGGCTGGTGATGGGGGTCCTGCGGTGCGCAATGTGTGCTACGAGCTGGATCTCCCACTGTTCCCCCCCACCTGCTCCTGCACGGCTCTGGAGGAACGCCAAACTCCGAGGGGCTGTCCGCCACCACGCAGGGCTCAGGGGTGGGGGCGGTGGGGGTTGTGGGGTGGGGGGAGGAGGAGGAGGGGTGGAGGCGTGCCACAGCACTGCTGCTGCGCCACAGCTAATCTACTGAACTGCAGCATTCTCCAAAAAAAGAGCCCGCCTTGCCTAATGCCACATGCATTTACACGCTGGCATTTTTGCCAACATGGAGCCTATCACTGATTCTACCATATATCAGGAAAATGGACATACCGTACAATTACAACAGTGATCTTGAAACAGTGACAACAAACATCAACAAGTATAGACACACAGGCTCATTTACAGTGCTACATATTAGACATGCATTTATATTTAATTCATAGTGTGTCATTAGTGTATTTGTTATAATTAATATGGATACTGGCCAAGAGCAACGCTGAAGATCCATTTTAGAATATTTCGTCCTTGAATGGTGTGGTGAGGGAATTCAACTCCCTTTTTTCTCTTCCCCCCTCTCCCTGCATGGGGAATTGGTGGATTGGTAGGATGAGAGGCTATTCCCTAAATAGCCCATGGCAAAAGGTAGCCTGATTAGCATGCTGCCTGCTCTTTGGCAGGAGTCCTCCAGGCCACGAATGCTATCACTTAGGTGCTATTTGTATTTGTAGTTGATAGTGTGCGCTGTTATAATTGGAATGAGCTTGGGAACCTCGTTTGCTTTTGATCCGCTGCCAGCCACTCGGAGTGCTACTGGGCCACAGCCCTCACCTGTCCCCGAGGATCATGGGAAACCGCTGCGCTTATGTTCTAAAAAGTGCCTGACAGCATCTCACTCAAGGTCGAATAATACAATGGTTGAGTGAGGGGAGGGGAGACCAAAAAAAGATGCAGAGTAAAGTTGAACTGTTTTTTTTTTTATTATTATTAAAAAAAACACCATCAGGGACTGAGGGAGTAATAGATACTTTGATGTCCCTAAGGTGAGACTAAAAAGACATGGGGAAACATTGTCTGTCTAAAATTAACTCAAAGATGAATTTGAATTTCATTAGTGCAGGTTTTTGGAGTTCAGTTAAGAATAGTAGTGGGCCTGTATGCTTAGTGTGTTTTAACAGTATTGTGTCTGTGTGGGTTGTGTGTTTGGAGTGAGGACATACTGTACCAACTGACATTGACAGAACCTTTTTCAGAAAGATAGTCAAACTACAGCAGAAATACTAGTAAAGGCATCATTTATAGTGTGAATTCTTAATCAGAACAAATATTAACAAGCCCTATGATCAACTATTTGTCAGCTTTAAACCTTTAACCTTTAAGCATCACAATGTTATTCTCTCTGTGAGAGCATAAAATGGAGCTGATCTGTCTCATGTGATCAATGACCCACGGGGTTCATTGTAGTTCATGGGGCTCCAGTGCAGGGTCTAAACTGGGGAGTGTGAACGAAGTGCTAAAGAAGTGGTGCTAGTGAGGCCTCTAACAATGTCGGATTTCGCTCCATCCCCCCGTAGACCTCTTTGAGTGGCGCAGGAGTGCAAAGCGATGGAAATGAGAGACGCTCTCTAATGATATCTGGCTGGCGGTGCACGCGGCGGCGCGCTAGCTCTTACTCTTCATCAAGAGCTCGGGGTTTCTGCTTGCTCAGCACCTTGTCCAGGGAGGAGCACGCTCTCAGGGGAATCAGCCAAGTTTGACGCTCACTTTCTGCCAAATGCCAGCGGGCCAGGAAAGGAAAGAGAGAGAGAGAGAGAGAGAGAGAGAGAGAGAGAGAGAGAGCGAGAGAGAGAGGCTGGGGGAAGAGAGAGAGAGAAAAAAACTGGAGCTCCTAAACTCCTTGGCTCAATATTTAAGTAAGCTCTCCAGGGTTACTTTCTTCATTGATTTAAACATGTAAAAGGTATCTGCTTTCATTCTGAATAGCTTCTGAGAGCAATGAAAATATTGAATATACCTGATAATGGACAAAGCATTGAACACATCCAAACAAAACAATCATACCCACCCCTTAAACAAGACATAATATTGCTCAGCCAGTACTGTAGGCCACAGGCAGTGACATTAGTTGTTAGCATACAAGCTAACCTGAAATAGTCAGCTTGTGAAGATGGGTGTCAAAGTATAAAATGCATCTGCAGAATGATCCCACCCCACACACTGCCAGCCCAACACCATTAAAGACGGCTAAGTTGGCATCGCAGGCATTAATGACAGGGAGTTGTTGTTAATCTCGCATCCCACACTGCATCCCTCCCAGGACTGCAGCTCGTGCCCAGTCGAGGATACCCATGATGAGCTTGTTCCACCAGGGCCTCACCAACACCTGCCAAAATATTGGCAATTAGAAGCTAATTAGCTGCTAATGTTTTCTGAGTCAAAGCAAAGTGCTCTTTTTTGCCGAAGTGCACGTTTTTTTAATGTTGTGTGTTGTTATTGTTTTCCTCAGGTGCTTGTACCCAAAGAACATTGACTAAGTGCCCTAGTTCATCATATGCAAATGATTTATTAATTACCTCCACATTATGCCCATATTTACAAGACATCAAAGGCCTGCCGCCTTCAAAAGGTCCCCCTGCCAAACAAGACCGGGTTATAAGATTTTGCGTATGCACATTTCCAGGATTCCTTTCTCTCAGTCACACAATAGAGGTGTCGAGAGAATCATTTCACAAAATGTAATCATTTGTGATGGAGAGGGGGGACAAATTATATGGCTATGATGGTGTCTTTGTCATCTCTCAAGGTTTATCTGAGAACAATATGGGAATTATGCACTTAGTGTATGTTTTTGTTATGTATTGTTTGTGGAGTGAAGATGGCTTTTTTTGTTTATGTCTTAAATGAACTAGCCTATTGCTGTTTATAAATTACTTATCAACTAACATTAATACACCTACTGTCGGTACATGTGCAGACATGTATTTTCTAAACAGGTGTGTCATACAAGAAATGTTTAGTTTAATCATATTCCTAACGTTTTTGCCATCTATTTATGTGGTTAGAGTATTTGTATGAACATTTGAGATAGTTAAAGGTGAACTAAAATGAAGAGTTAAAAAGATCAATTATGCTTTTTCTCCCCATGCAGAACAAGTTACAGTAGATCTCCTCATGAATCCATATACATAACTCCCCTCAAATAAAATGATATGATTGTCTGTAAGGGTTGTGTGTGCGGAGCACTGGATATTTTGTACCAAGAGAGGTGGATGTGTCTTGGTCAACCTGGTTCATCTGTCAGCAATATTCTGGACGCTTATGGCAAGAGTAATTATTGGCAGATCCTTGGAATCCCCTTTGGAACTCTGGTGTCTAATGTGATCTGCTCTCAGCACACCATCACAGAATAATTAGCTTCATCAAGGCAAAGCCACTGATAGACTGCATAAAAAAATTGACATGATACCTTGTTCTGCATTATACTATAATGTTTACACATGGAGTATGACATGTATGTACAGCTTATTTATAATTTAATGATATTTAACCAAAATATAAATTGAACACTGCATCTGAAAGTTGTACAAATGATACAAGAAATTAATTCTAAAATTGCCCTCATCTTTTCATTGCAAATGTGAGTTTAGAAACTTAAAGTTATTTTGTTACAAGTTACTATCCCTCTTATACTACTCTAGTTGGATAATGAGGTGACTGTGTGTGTGTATGTGTATGTGTGTGTGTGTGTGTGTGCGTGTGCGTGTGTGTGTGTGTGTGTGTGTGTGTGTGTGTGTGTGTGTGTGTGTGTGT
>JASCQY010000102.1:6170085-6177922 GCA_030264315.1 Sardinella tawilis | reverse complement strand
ACACACACACACACACACACACACACACACATACACACACACAAACACACACACACACACACACACACACACACACAAACACACACACACATGCACACACACACACACACACACACACACACACACCCACACACACACACACACACATACACAAATGCATACTGAAATGAATGCCCTTTCAGTGAGTCAAGCTCCGGCTACAGTGGCTTTTATTTCAGTTCAATCTTTTCAGAGAGTGGTTCATGGTTTTGAGTGACACGGAAGCCCACCAGGAAGTACAGTAATAGCATATCACTGCCCATATCTCATTACCAGAAAATGAAATGACTCCAGGAAGTTTTGTGCTTTGTATAACATACCTGCACACACACACACACACACACACATACCTGCACACACACATAAATACACACACACACACACACACACACACACACACACACACACACACACACACACACACACACTGTACACATAAACACACAGAAAACATATAAATACAGATACTGCAAGTTCATTTGAGTTTTAATAGTGTCTTGGTGCAGCTCCTCATTCTGAATTGCAGACATGAGTCAGCAGACTGGGAGAGAAGATATTTGCGAGCGAGGAACTTGAGGCATCATTATAATTTCATGATGGCCTGCTGAACTAATCTAGTCCAACATTAGTTTTGAGTAGAGGCACTACTCTAATGAACATGCAGTGACATATGATGGTGATACGTGCTGATAGCATGTCCTCACACAGGTGGTGAAACCCACTGTCATATGTCACTGACACACAGACCAGAGAAGATTTATTATAACAAATTCATACAAATAGTATGTTATTATACTCATAGTTATGGTTATTATTGTTATTGTTATTGTTATTATTATTGTTATTATTGTTGTTATTATTACTATTATTATTATTATTATTATTATTGTTATTATTATTATTATTATTATTATTATTATTATTATTATTTCTCTGTGTCATATTTAGTTTGAAGGGTCTTTCAGAAGTGCATAATGATAAGCCTGTTTGAAAAAAAAAATCAATTTGACGCAAGGAATCTTAGTAAAAACTACAAAGTACTCCTCAGCTGTGGAAGCCTTATACATCAGAAAGTGGAAGTAGAGCCTAAATATGTAGAAATAGCTTTGTGTAATATAGCAACGGTCCATAGGAGTTGCAGGATTGAAACCTGACTAGACAGATATCTGTCTCATCAGTTCGAATTAATGATGCATGGTAGCCAGAGAGGATATATTTCAGGTCCCTGAGCGAGTCTGCTTTTAACTTCACTTCTAACTCAGATTTAATGGAGGAAATGGCATGTCTGACCTAATGGAGTCTTCCCGAGTTTGACTCTGGGTTACATGAATATGGTCGACACTTAGGGCAAGCAGCCCTATTTTCCTCCCTCTATGACACAGACCAAGCCCAACGTAACCATCAGGGTTGCAATGCATAGTCAGTGCTATAGACTACATACATAGACAATACAACAGGCTAGTGGTTCACCAATTTCTGTACTGTACATATGAGTATTGTTGAGCCCCCCATCCCCTACCCCCTAGCACCCACCCACCCCCCCCTCCCCCCTCACACCTCACACACACACACACACACACAGAGAGAGGGAGAGAGAGTTACAGATTTACACACGCACACTTTCAAAGTACATGCATACACTCACAAGCACTTTCTCACAGACACACACAAACATACACCTACTCACCCAAGAGTAGGCTTAAATTGTCTTATAGGGATGTTTTGACTCCATCTGGGTACCACAACTTGAAAATCTCAGCACGACTTCATGATGGAAGAGGTTAAAAACAACAACAACCAAAACCACACATCTTGGCAGAGAACAAGAAGCGAAATAATTACCTCCAAAGACACATTTGGAATCTGCCAAAGCAAACTGATGCTGTACTAAATCCAAAACGGGGGTAACATGCACCGCTCAGCAGTCTAATAATTGCCAGGCTGTCAGAGGCCAGACTTATAAACCACTCTTTAGGTGAGCTGAAACTATCATCCAGAATGTTCCGTGCGATAAGGTCCCTGACACCCGGCGATACGGCTGACAGAGACAGGGTGGCGTGTGGCCTGATTAAACCACGACTGGCTCTCCTAATGACACAGTGCTAATGAGAGTTAGACACTGTGGAAATGAATCTCTCCTCGTCAGATTAAAGCCTCGCCAAGAAGCCTCTCGGCCCTCATTGAAGTCGGGAGAAGACGAGTCCATCTCCTCAGAAGATTGCACAGACCGGATTGTGATTTGGTGAGCAAGTGAAGGCTTTTTTTTCCCCTGCGTTTGCATTTGCTATCATAAAGCTGCATCTGTACAGACCCGTGCGTGATAAATGCAATTCTGGAAAATACTAATGAAGATTTAGTGGATACTTAGCATCTATACTGCCGGATTATTCGCCAGACCATTTTAGCTGTTAATTACAAAAGCTAAACCACTGGCGATTGTGATCGTTCAGTATTATGAGACTGAAGACTGATAAAGGGGCTAATGACTTTTTTTCCCGGCATATTTCATCATCTTGCACAGTTTTAAGTTCAAAGACCTTAATTTGGCTGTTGATAACTCTATACCGTCTGAAGGTTAGAACAGTGCACAGCACGGGCAGGGTACCTGGCCGTTCAGCAGGGGGAAGGCTACTGTGTGCAGCGCTCGCTCGCTCGCTCGAGAAGCCCATGTGCTGTGCTGTGATAGAGTAAGGGTGAGAGGGAGAGTTGCCAGGACCTTCTCTTCGTGGAGACCCAGAGCAAGGGCAATGTCTCCCCAGCCCCATAGATCAGCCAGCCCTGAATGTCAAGCCGCACAGCAGCCGCCGCGGTGCCAGGAGTCCCCTCTCGCTCCCGCGCTGGCCCGCGATCGGGCTGTCTGGTGACACCGCCGCGCTAATGACCCGGTGTGGGAGTAGCTCGGCGGGGCGCCTTGGCCAGGAAAGATGGAAGGTGTGGATATCCAACTGGAAGGTCACGCTTGATGAGGGGCGCTCCGAATCGCCTCCCCGCCACATTTCACCATGCCTTCCAACCGCCATGCTAACAATGACTGTCAGAGAGCCGTGGACAGAGTCGGTGTGTTTGAAGGGTATAGCACCAAGAATCAAGGGTGATAATCAAGACCTTTTTTTTAATTGTAGTTATTAACATGAAGGTCTTTAGTGATCACTGAGAACTTTCACACTTGCACTCCAAGGGTATTGCCACATGGCTGACCGTTGAAGACTTTTGTTTTGAGATAGTGCTTGTCGCAGTCACTAAAAATAGCTGATGACATCAGCACATAATGCATCATGGGAGTACACCTGGAGCAACAAAGGTAGCTTTAGGTACTGTAGCTTATTGTTGGCTACAGCCAGTGTATAGAAATAGCCCTGCACTAGCTTCTGTGGATATGGAAATCCATAGATATGGGGTATGGGAATGGGTGTGATGATAAATGACCAATCCTTTAAAATCACCACAACAGTGATCAACTAATTTTAGTGCAAAATTAGACCGGTAGACTGTAGTGTTAACAGTTCACTGACTGCATAACAGTAATAACAAAACACACACAAACATACACCCATTCACCCAAGAGTGGGCTGAAATTGTCTTAAAGGGGTGTTTTGACTCCCTCTGGTTGTCAGCTCGATCTGGTTAACAAGGCTTAAAACCTTGTTTCAATGCAATTTCAATTTGCGAGAGCCAAGTAGACATAATCAAAGGTATTAATTAATTTGTCCACACCACACCCAGTTCATGACATCAATTCAGACTTGCAGAATTGCATTGTCTGCTTTCTAAAAAAAAGAAAGAAAAGGTTTTCTATACAGTCCAAAGTATGACTAATGCCAAGTGACTTCGATTGTTTTTCTTATTGAGATCTTTTCTCTCTATTAGTTGTGATATATGAGCCTCCCAGCTCTTGATTACAAGACATAAATTTGTTCTTTTGCTGTGCAGTCTCTTTTGTTTTTGTGTGTTGTTTTTCTGCTGTTTTTCTCCCATGCATCACAAGTTTGGCTCGCGGGTGCAGAGAGCCACGTCCCAGGAGGACGCCTCTCCAGTGATGGGGGCACCGAGTCGACCCTTTCCTGCCTGGTGTGGGTGGCACTGGAGCGGGGAGACGTGGCAGAGCTCTCCCCTGGAGGTCTGGACGAAGGGCCCAGCGCTGCTCTGGGACTCCCCCCAGGAGTGGTCTTCCTCTCAGGGTCATGCATCTGTGCTGGCTCGGTAATTATGAGCATGGAGGGGGGTGAAAAAAAGAGAGCCGAGCAAGACTGTTCAGCAATCCCGCAGATGAATGTGGAGGCCCTTCTCATGGGAGATATTCACATCTCAAAGTTCTACTAGATGAGTTTTAATGAGGCAAGTCAAGTATGTGTGTGTGTGTGTGTGTGTGTGTGTGTGTGTGTGTGTGTGTGTCTGGGAAAGGGAGGGAAGAGCGAACAAGAGAAAGGCCATGTGTGTATGATTCAAGCCCCAACAAGTGTGTGTATATGTGTGTGTGTGTGTGTGTGTGTAACATATTTTTTTGTATGTGTGAGGGCATGCCAAGGTCTTGTTCGAGCAACTCACTAATAGGCCTTCAGCTATCATTATTCCACTCAGAAACAAGTTTATTTTGGATGGGATCTTTTTTGAGAGTTTCTGAACAAAGTTGAGGTCACGGGCAAGCTGGGAACCCTGACTCCTATACTGCACAGGGCTGAATTTCAAATACAGGGGCACCAGAGATAAGGACAGGGGTTGGGGTGGTGAATGGACACGAGGATTCGAGGAGCCCGGAATCACAGGGTACGTGGGGACAGAGAGAAGGTCAGATTCCACCAGGGATCGTCTCATCCCACTGGGAGACAGAATGTATTCTCATATGCCGCGACACACTCTCTGTGGGATACTTCCAGAATTTTCCAAGGTCTTATTTTTTTCTGGCTGTTTAATTCTGCTGACCACAAGCTTGACCACTGCTATGGGAATGACACGAAGGCTTTCCTTGGCTCACAAAAGCCTGTTCCACCCACCATTTTTGTTTAAATTTAAAAATACTCAAAATCATGTAGTCTCCATCATCTATTTCCTTTCACGTTGTTTTTTACACCAAGTTAAAGACAGAACATGTTAAACATAATCTGCTTAACCGACCTCAAATTAGGAAAAAAAAAAACAGCTGAAAGAAAAGAATCAGGGACTGAAAAAACTATATTGAACAGATAACGGTTGTAGAGATTTTAGAGTTATTGTCTTAACTAAGGAGTCTTCTCTGTCTTAATGCAGACTTCACTCTGCAACCCCTCATTTCATTTACATCCTTCCCTAGGCATCCGTGTCACTTCTTTGCATTCTCCTCTTTGATGTCACTCTATATCTCCTCACAAGCCAATTGAGTCGCAAAGGACAGAGAAAAAGAAAAGCCTGGATGCGATTACTTACATACCCATTTGAACACAGAGCAGATTCACAAAAATCTTAATTCTGAATAACAGTGGTGCCACTGCTCCCCTTGAGAGTTGAGGTACTTGGTTGATGGCAGCATGAAGGCTGCACCTACAGTAGGTCTTTGGCATTGGCGTGCGTTAGTGACAGCACCCGCTACACAGGCAGAACACACTGTCACAGAGCTCAGTCCCGCGAGCAGCGACAAGACAAGCCTCTCTCTCTCTCTCTTTCTCTCTCTTCTCTCTATTACTGTGACTTTGTTACTAATGAAAGTAACGAAACAGACTCCGAGAGCTTGGGGAGAACACTTTGTTTGTGTTTATGTTTATGTGCGGATGTAAGAGGGCGAACAGGGAGAGGATTGGGGAAGGGTGGGGGTAGGAACAGGGGTGGTGTGAAAAATTTGGGGGAAACAACTTGACAGAGCACTGGGACCAAGGGGTGCAGTTAAGATTGAAGTGGAAGACAACAGAGGGGCACATCTGAGTGAAGGAAAGCACCTACAAATAGCTGTTTACATACGACAGTGTATTCAGCGAAGGCTTTGAATGCGCCAATGAAGCACATCATATCAATCCTTCTTCTTCTTCTCTCTCTCTCTCTCTCTCTCTCTCTCTCTTAAAAAAAATAAATTTCACAGTTTCGTCCTTGTTTGGCAGCTAGTGTATGGGGAGTTGTTTATCTTTAAAGAAGAAAGATGCTGTCAAAATTTAGATACATCTCGCTAAATAATGTGAAATTAGATGTAATAAAGTAGAAATGTCAGTGACAACTATGTAGGTCAAAAGTTACCAGTTTTGCAGCTTAGATTCTGTATTGCATCAGACAAGACACACATACCTAAGGCTACAAAGAATGTCACACTTGAAACTAGAGCAAAAACAAACAGAATCAGGCATCACTCGACAAATATTTTACAGATAAAGTGAATCAAAATCACAATGCATGTAATTCAGGTTACCAGGCAAGATTGCATTAAGTTGAATATGATAAACCTATGCTCAACGCTAGACACTGAATTCGTTCACTTAATCAAATTTCTCTTTCACTTATTTCACAACTCTTTTTCTCTGGTTTTGTTTCTCTCTCCTCTACTGTTTGCTATGCAACAACAAATACTCAATACTCAACGAGTCCCTCAGAACCAACAGTATACACAACACAAACTATGATTTGAAATTAATTTTGAGATAACACTGATTTGCTTCACCTACATTGTGTAACCTATATGAGTTAGTCAAAATTTCTTCCAATCCAGGGGGCACTGTGACACTTGCTCAGTTTGCAAAGGCCTCCGGCTGCTTCTACAAATAAACAAAATAAATAAATTTGGCTACTTCCTAACCAGTTCAGCATGTGTTCCATGTGTTATATGCTGTAAAAGTGTGATGAAATGTTATGCAGCCCTTTGGCCCCAAAACAACACATGACTCTGAGAATGCATTTCACACTCAAAAGCTAAAATGGCAAAGACTAAATTTGCTGCTCCACCCCATGGGTTGAATCCACTGCAAAGTCTAACAGGTTCCCATTCAGCCATGCAGGCACATTGTACTTGAGTAATTCAATTTATAGGCCAACAGTCTAAAACAACATAGCCTAATATAAATATGAACAATTTGGCCGAAGTAATATTGCCATGAATCAAATGTTCAAATTGAGAAAGGTTTCATTTCACCAACTTCTCAAGTCCAGTCAAAGAACAGTTTTTGATCTGCATTCAAGAAGGGAAGCATTGCCAAACTCACACCCCACATATTATGTAATTGAAGGCGAAGACTTGTTTCAAATCAATTAGTAGAGGTTAATGTACAGTACATCATATCAATATTAATTATTTCTATTTTTATGACCCATTCATTCCATTTAATTCTATTTTTCCCTCTAGTGCCTACTTGCATAGTATAATTATGTCCACATTTTAATGTTCTTTTAAAGATATAAATGAAAAATCACTGCATCAAACATATAACCACAAGAGGGAAAACTTTTCTATGAATCTAAATAAATTAAACATAAAAGATACATGAAAGACAGTGAATCTCAGTTCAAAGAATTTATTCTGCATACAAAATAACGACCAAGTGAGTCTGTGTACCTGGTTGCATCATTTGTTTAGCATAGTGACAAAGTCATCACTGTCTCATAGGCTTCCACATCCACTGAAATCAACAGACAATCACTGATCTAATGGGAATGTGAAAATTACTACAAAATGAGCTTATTTATATTTTTGTTGATGAGGAGGAAATCAAAAGAGAAGCATTTAGTTGGTTCAATGCACTAGCCAAAACAAACTTCCTAACATCAACCTGCCGAATGCAATGCTTATAGCAAAAGTTATGTGATGTTGGTTATATCAAATACCAATACCAGTGTGCATTAAAACTGC
>JASCQY010000102.1:6157585-6165085 GCA_030264315.1 Sardinella tawilis | reverse complement strand
TATGACAAAAGAAAAAATCCCTCCCCCTGAAATGGGTTATCTTTTTCTGGTGGAATGCGGTGCCTGTGTATGCTCCCTGGGAGGTGGGAGTGAGTCAGAGGTTATGTTGTGGTCCCAGGGAAGACTAGGCCAATGTTGCAAGTCCCGTCTCAATTAAGTGTGCGAGACAGAGCCCGGCTGCGTTATTGCTTGAGGGAATATATGCCACAGGACACGGGCCATACATCATCCGCTTATATGCAAACACTTGAGCCTCACTCACTGACATTTACACAATCCCTGCCTATCTGCAGCAGCCCTGTCCTCCGCTGTTGGGCCCCGCCATCCATCCATCCATCCATCCGTTCGGCTGTCCGTCGTGTCGGCTCACCCCTCAGACCCTCCCTCCCTGCGCTCTCCCCGTGTGCCATCGGAACACGGCTCCGGCAGACCCCGGGCTCCGAGCTGGCTTTGGCACGTGTGGTGCCTGCCACGTCGAGCACTTTCTTCTTGCGAGGAAAAAAAAGGAGTCTTTCGCTTAGCAAGCATTGGTGCTACTATAGCAGTGTTTGCTCCTGTGGACAAAAATGACAGTTTTTTTTTTTTGGTTTTTTTTTGAGCACATCCTTCTGCAGGTGTTTTTATTTGCCGAGCTTATATCCAGGGGCTCCTTGCATGCATAAATATATTTTCTGCATCATTTAGTCTGAGTGTCTCGGGTGTCATCAAATCACTTTTGTGTCATATACACCTTAAATAGGCGCCCTCCCTCTGTCTCTTTCCTTGCCATGCGAACAGCCTGTGTTATTGCGCTGGGCATATAAGAAAGAGTCTGTGTGAGCACATAGACAGGAAATGTGAGAGAGGCATTAATAGCAACAGTAAACATGGGCAATGCCTCTCAACCTGGCTGCACTTAAGCCCTGGAGGAAATCTGAGCTACCCTCTCCTCTCTCTCTCTCTCTCTCTCTCTCTCCCCCTCTCTCCCAGTCACTCTCTCTCTCTGCCACTCTCTCTCTCTCTCTTTCTCTCTCTCTGCCTGTCTGTGTCTTCTTCTCCTTCTTTTACTGTATCTACTGTGTCTTCTCATCTCTCTCTCTCTCTCTCTCTCTCTCTCTCTCACACACACACACACACACACTCTCTCTACTTCTTGATTCCCTTCATTTGCTATGTTAAGTACTGTATGTCTGGCCGAGAGATATGGTATTGGTATTCTCAGTAAAAGCAGCATATTTTTTTAATAATGTCTGAATGTTGGGTCATTAAAAGGTGCCTCTCCCGAATTAGATTAATTCAGTCATGTGTATTTAGGACAATTTGATAGAAATCTAATGGAAGATCAAGTGAACTGGAGACTTTTTTCCCAGTTAAACAAATGTGTCATCTGTGAGTTTAATGTTAATTAAGGTTTGAGACAATCTCTGGATGATTTGTTCCATCAGACAGTGTCAGAAAGTAAGTGTTAAGAATGTGTTTGGCATTATAGGGTATTTCAGCATCATATTGTGTGAAACTGGTCAAATATTTCACGACTACAATATTCTACAAGAATTGCTTGAGCACTGGATGCTGGGCTGAACAGCATAGCTTGATTGATAGTATCGTTTCAGAATTCTCAAGGGTTTGTAACCAATTTAAGGGAAATATTCAGTGCCGTTCAAGACACGATGTCGTTAGTATGATTAATTTGACCTAAGTGCAGGTATGGGAAGTTGACCTCTTTTGTAGCTTTTAATAAAAGGTTGGAATTTAAAATTTCCAAAGACACATTTAATCACAAGAATCTGCCATTAAATACATGCTTTATGTAAATAATTATAAAACATTCTGTAAACTTTAAATTTAGTGGTGGTCCAACTAATGATCTGTGATAAAACAGTCATTAACACTTTGTAATGTGACACAAAAATATGGTATCATTATCATTAAGGAAATTGTCATAGAACCATTAAAGAAATCCCATTAGCGGGCCTGTCACTGTTCGTGACACTCGCCTGTATAACTTGTGTGTGGTGTCGCGGGAGCTGGCCGATATTTCTTGTTATTTCACACAGTGTGAGTGTGGCTTCCTCCATAGTTGCGGTGGCGTTGCAGAAGTCTTCAGTCCGCAGTTTAAAGACAGGTTACAGTCTTACTCATCTATGTTTCAATGAGGACTTTTTGACACGCCTCTTGTAATGTCAATGAACCGTGAGGTTGCATATTAGATGGAGTTAAATAATATGAATCTTTTTTCACCATTATCAACACCATTTGGCTCTTCCTGAGAATCCACATGATTGATGTTGGGCTAGCCAAGCAGACAGATGTGCATCAGCAACAGTAGACGTTTGAAGACCCTAATGCAGGATAATGCAGATTGCTGGTACATAATCATCATGTCCTTCACTGTAAATCCTCTGTGACGCCTCTCGCCAGTCTCACCAAGCCTGTAGCCTTCATTAGATAGCGGCTCCTCTACAGTTGTGCATCTCGGCCTCAGTGCACTAATTGATGGGGGTTGACCTCGGCGACCCTCTCTAAATTGAGTTGTAATCCCTGTGGTGAGAGGCTTCTTGTCAGCTAGTCGTGCCGCATTACAGCCCTTTTGTTCTTGCATGTGGCTAGACTGATGTCCATGTTTTGTCCAGAGTGGCCCTGTGAATACTCTTAAGTAAGAACATATTTCACTGAAACCAGGGTGTGCCAGAGAGGGGTATTATATTCTCTTTTCACTGCGGAGTCAAGCGCCCCCACTGTTATGTCATGTAGCCGAAATGTTTAGTTCAATTCAGACCTAATTTGTAAAATACTCATCTGTGATCTCTCTGGCAGCTGTACTTTTTCGACTGTTGAACGTAGCCTTTGCCTGTTTAGTAAAGAGTAGAGAATGTTACCCTCATTGTGAGATTTCCAGTTCGAGTTAACTCTTTTCTTGACGTAAATAATATGGTAAATCCTTTGCTCTTTTGAATGTCACACAATACGTGGACATGATGGGTTTTTGCAGATTGCAGAAACTTACATTATGGGAAAGCAGAAGAGTCTGATGCTTTGATCATGCGAGCTTATTTGCACACAGATTCCTTCTAATGACTCTTGTCACTCCATGGATCCATTTCATTTGACATAGAATAGATTTGATTTTCAAACAGAGCTGTTTATTTGTTTATCTTTATTCATTTTTTATTTCATGTTTCAGATATGATGAATTTTTAACATTTCCTCTCTGGACTATATGAAGACGCATATGCCTATAACGAGGCTGCTTGTATCCCACTGGAGTAAAATCAAGCAATGTATTTAAATCAATGCTAATGCAGTGGTTAGAGGTCTAAACGGGTCTGTGAGCAATTTGAGCTTTAATCTCCTCTCTGACTCCCTATGATCTTCAGCCATTACATGTACAGAGGTGTGTCAGAAATTGACCATGTTTCATGCTTTAAGAGAGTAGTCTTTGCATAGAGTGAGCGTGTATCTGAGCATGTCTTTGCAAAATGACTACCACCACAATGTAAAATCTACTGGAGCTGATTTATGCCGGACCTGCCGATCTCATCTAACCTCTCTGAGAAATGAATTACTGCTCATGTGGCCAATATTACTATTCCATGTCCCTAAGAGCTCTCATGTAGAGCTAAGCTTTACTACTGTCATTTTATGCACAATGGAAACATTTGGCAAAGCACAATATATCTGTACTTTATCAAGGAAATGTCAGCTGGAGTTGTGGGGGTTATGTGTGTGACCAAACACAGTGGCTCCAAAAAAACGAGACTGAGATTTATTCTAGAGGGCCAGCATCAGCGAGGGATCAAAACAGACCTGTGTCGCCCTCTGCACACCTTAGGTGGCCTCATCGTTTTTTGGACAATTAGCAATTTGCTTAGAGATCCTCTCACGCTATCTTGTCCGGTTGAAGTTGTTATTGCAATCATGCCATGCTGACCAATTACAGAAACAGTCACCACACAAGTGGGAGTAGCAGGGAAGAGGATGGAACACGTTAAATGTGTTGCTGCTGTTGAAATTGAAAAAAGAAAAACTTCTTAATAGCAGCACAGTGGTAATAAATGACTGCGAGCTGTCATAATGTAAAAGTTGTGCACTCTTTGTTAAAAAGGGAATTTTCTGCCTCAACTCCCTTTTCGTCTCACCAACAGGGATGGCAATCAAAACAAAAAAGTCTAACTCCCAACATACCAATCTACCTCCACACCATGGGGGATTTATTAAGACCCCTGCCCCGATTTAAATGATGCTGCTTGTATGGATCTGCGCTGTGATGGAAAAACTCATTTAGCTCGCAGGGGCCTTCCCTCTAAGAGGTGTCTCCCTGGGACGCTACCAGAGCACTTTTCTGTAGTCCGAGTCGCACCTGCAGAGTCCACCACTCCCTGCATTAAACCTTTCGGCCCCTGCCCTGGCCAAAGGCGTTTTTTTTGGTGTGGTTCTTGTTGTTGTTGTTTTTGTTTTTTTTTTTGTGATTTTTGATTTTTTTTTTCTTTTTTTTTTTTTTAAACTGGCCGCCATCGGTTGCAGCCGACAGTCCAGCCTGTGCTCAGCCAAGCATCCTCACTGCTGCTCGTGTGACGCACTTTGAATTATCCACCTTTCCACGAGTGGAAAAAGTGATTCACGCCTAGGCACATCAGGCTCTTAAGACCCTTTTTACGGAATTGAAAATGGGAGGGATCAATCCTAACAGTGTTCTTTTGAAATCAGGTCGCCATATGACATCTGCACGGTGACCATCGCCCTTTCTTTCTTTCTCTTTCTCTCTCTCTCTTTTTTTAAGATAATAGTTGAAGTGGTTTGGTTGAGCCTTACTGCTTACTGTTCTTCTGCCAACTCTCTTGTTCTTGCATCCTTCTCCCCACCAGTCTCCCCTTAATTACCTCGCCTTAAAATGTGACTCTGGCAAAGCACTCAGAAAGAATGAAGGCTGCCTCCTGCTTTGACATGTTTCCGCCATGCCACCCCCTCTACCTCACCCCCAGACCTCCGTCCACCCCTCCCACCCCCCCCACCTCCCCACCCCCAGCCCTTCCTCCCCCAACTGGGGGGTCCTGTCAGAGGGGGCCATTTCTTTGCACAGGAAATGAAAGGGTAGCTCGAGGGGGCATAATGGAGGCTACGTTCCTGCCTGCAGGGGTGGAACTGTGAGGCACGTAAACCTCCTCAATGAGTCCCTCATTTTCCATGGAGCAGGTGGGAGTCTTTTGTTCTCTTCCTGCTGCTAAAATCCATTTAGTTCTCCACACCTGACATCCAGCGAGAGGAACTCTTCCACTTGGAGTGAGAGGGGGGAGGAAAAGAGGAGGGGGGGGGGGGGTGGAAGTTTGTCTCTAATGAAAACTGTGCATACATTTCACAACACTCTCCCTGTTTGTCAAGGACAATGGCGGCGGGCCACTCGTCAAAAGGGTTTTATTGGCGTGTAATGAATTTGTCTAAGCACTGGTCAAAGAGGGGTTCATTCAAGGACTGTTCAGCTCCGAAGTAGTCACCAGCGTCATTAGAATGCACAGGCATGTCTGCGCTAATGGAACTCTGAAGCTACAGATTTCTAGCAGGTGACGCCTCTCTGTGGAACTTGTCAGTGACTGGTGCAGAGAGTTTTGCCGTTTGCTAGATCTCAGAATGCCAGCAAACATGTTATGCAAACCAACTGTTACCTGTATCAATGATGCTATGAAATTGTGAGAATGCTTGCAATACAATCTCACCCACAGCAAATATTTTATGCAGGTGTGGGCATCCATATGCCTGCGTTTTGCAGGTGTGAGATACTGTACATGTGTGAGCGATGTTTCTTCTCACCTCTCAATATGAGGTCCCCCTTACTGTACTGTGCATATCCGCGGTAGGCTGCAGAGAATGGTCTTGTACAAGCGAAAGCAGCACGAGGAAGAAAAAGTTTGAACTGAAAGGAAAATATAAAAAGTCCTCTTGCCCGTTTTCCTTTTCTCAGCTTAATTTCTGTAAGCTGGCATTTTCCACTACCACAGTTTTCCCCGCTTTGCTTTTTTCTCTGTCTATGTGGTTGAGTTCGTATGAAAGAAATATGTTTTTCTTTTTTTTTCCTTGCCAAGTCAGTTTAGGGAGGAGGTTTGCATGCTCTGGTCACTGGGTCTCTGTTGAAGGGATATGTTTTTGGAAGATTTCTATAATTCATAATGTCATTATTCGACCCAATAAGTGATTTATGTGGGTGGCTGTGGGCTGCATTGCCAAACCTCATACATATGAAAGACTCGAGCGGATTCCCAAACCTGAGCTTGAGTTGCAGAAAGTAACTGAAAGCTCTGTGCGCAGAAGAATATTAATATAAAAACAACAAAATCAAAATGAAAATCTCTGGTACACACAAGGATGGGGGGAGAAACAGAAAAAAGACGAGAAAAGAAGTTGACGCGTAATAATAATAAGAAATCATGCTGAGGAGATCATGCCCACAAAGTTTCTTTATTTGTCTCTCTAATCAGTTTTTTTTCTCTCTCTCCCTCTTTCTCTTTCTCTCTTTCTCTTTCTTTCTTTCTGTTTTATTTCCATGGCAGTAGAAGACAATGTGACTGAAGACCAGCTAACCCCAGGGCAGACTGCCGTAGCAAGCGGTAATGCTTCACTTTATGTTTTTATTGGAAAAAAATGGCCTTTTTGTTTCACTACATCTGGTCCATGGCTGTCTGTCTTCATGTTAGTGAAGTGTGTTTTGTTCCATTGTGGGTCTTTGCCTTAAAGTGTTTTTGTATGGTTTCTGTTTGTGTGTGTGTGTGTGTGTGTGTGTGTGTGTGTGTGTGTGTGTGTGTTCTGTTTGTGTGTTCATGCATCACATTTATACTACGTGTGTGTCTCAGTGTATGAGTGTGTATATC
This sequence comes from Sardinella tawilis, assembly GCA_030264315.1. Lineage (NCBI taxonomy): Eukaryota > Metazoa > Chordata > Actinopteri > Clupeiformes > Clupeidae > Sardinella > Sardinella tawilis. Next base: position 6,158,246 of record JASCQY010000102.1, on the reverse strand, counting down.
TATTTCTGTGTTTGCATCTCTCTTTCTCTCTTTCTCTCTCTCTCTCACTCTCTCTGCCTCTGTCCCTCTGTCTCTCCTCTCTCTCTCTCTCTCTCTCTCTCTCTTTCTCTCTCTCTCTCTCTTTGCACGGCCTGGCCAGATAAATGCGTCCTGTCACCTCATGTGGCATCCACTGCTGCCCTCCAGGCACCAAGCAGTAATCCAGGTCAGGCTTTCAGAAGACCCAGTATGAATGAGGTCTGCTCCTGATGTGCACTAGTGGATCTCTCATTTCATTTGTCTCTCGTAAAGGTTAGGTCTCATGTGTGGTTATTTTAAACCCGATATGGATGGCTTTGCCCAGCAGGCTGGGGACCCTCGACTCTCCGAGGCTGGCATCGGGGGGTGGGTGGGGTGGTGGTTGGAGAGCTCCGTGGCTGTGTTGTTTTAGCCAAACTTGAGTTGTCACGTTACAGGAGTAATGTATGTGTGTGTGTGTGTGTGTGTGTGTGTGTGTGTGTGTGTGTGTGTGTATGCCTCTGAGATGAATGGGCTTCGTTGCTGACTGTTACACTGTAAAGAGGTTCTGGTAGATTAGCAGTGTAGTAGATGGTGTGTGTGTGTGTGTGTGTGTGTGTGTGTGTGTGTGTGTGTGTGTGTGTGTGTGTGTGTGTGTGTGTGT
>JASCQY010000102.1:6124863-6133921 GCA_030264315.1 Sardinella tawilis | reverse complement strand
TCTCTCTTTCTCTCTCTCTCTCTCTCTCTCTCTCTCTCTCTCTCTCTCTCTCTACTCCCCCTCTTTCTCTCTCTCTTTCTCTCTGTGTCTCTCAGAGCTCCTGAAATTGTGGAGGTATATTGTGGCGGGTCCCCAAGCGGTCTTTTCTAATACCTGAGTTTCTGGAGAAGCTAGAAATTACCGGCAGGCTTCCCTGGGGACTGCTTTATCCACACCAGGAAGGAGAGCAGAGCCCAGTGGGGAGCGGGCTTAATGCATGGCTGAAATAAAAGAATTTCAGAGAGATGGGGGCCATGGTGCTAGTATTTTTTCCTCTCTTCTTCAAACCCCCCCCCTCCCTTTTTCTCTTTTTCTGTCTTAGTCTCTCTCTCTTTCTCTCTCCCTCTCTCTCTCTCTCTCTCTCAGTCGCAGAAGCTTAGCCTCTCTCTCATATGTGAGAGGGGAGACTTCACTTGAAGAGCTCTTGTTTAATAAACTTCCAGAGGAGGCTGCCCGAGCAGACAGCTAGACAAATACCCATGTGTGTTCCCTCTTGTCTGCTACTGCTCTTTGTTATGTTCTTGCAAATTTGATTTCTCACTGAGTCTTCTCTGTCACACTCTGTCTCCCTCTGTCTCTCTTTCTCTTTTCCTTCTCTCTCTCTCTCTCTCTCTTTCTCTCTTTATTTCCTCTCTCCTCTCCTCTCACTCTGTTTCTCTCTTTTACCCCATGTCTCTGTGTTTCTGTTCATTCTGTGATCTCCTCTCACACTCTCACTTCATCAGCTTTTTTTCTCCTGCTCTTTTTTTCTTTCCTGTCTTTGTCTTCATTTTCTTTTTTCCTGTATGCTCTCTTTTTCCACGCTGTTTTTTTCTCTCTCTCCCTCTCTCTCTCTCTCTCTCTCTCCCTCTCTCTCTTTCTATCTCTCATGACTGCCTTTTTTGTGTGCGTCTTTGCTCAGTATTATGCGTTTGATTTTGTTGTTGTTTTTGTTGTTGTTTTTCATTATTGTTTGGCTCTCTTTGCATTGAGCTGCCTCTGAGCGGGCGGGCCGTGGCTCCACCAAGCGTGAACCATGTCTGATCTGCAGCAGATTCCTAACTAATCTCCCTCTCTTCACCTGTTTGTGTGTGCGTGTGTGTCGGAGGACCTGGGCTCGGCCCACAGCAGGTGGTGCCGCCATGCCTGCCAGTACGGCCCCATTTGTGTCAGCCACGTCTTGGGCTGGAGATTAACATTTCTATGCCACTTATTGTGATAATGACAAACGAACTAATACAGACGTCTCGCTTGCACAACTACGCCGCGCATACACACACACAAACACGGAGGCACACACACGGGCATACACACACACCCACACACACGCTCGCACACACACACACACAGAGACACACTGTGCATTCACAAGGAAGCGCTCCTCTCTTTCACCACCGTCTGTGTTCATGATGTCTGGGAGAGGTAGTAGTACTTGCAGCAGAATGGGCTTGAGTCAGGAGGAGCTGTCTGGATCCATACTGAATGAGGCTGAAGGTTTTTCTCCACTACTACTTCTGTTTGCTATATTGCACTGAGTTACACAACTCTGCCCTTTACACTGGTTGCCCACAGTTATTTTTAATGTCCATGGATGATTTATCAAGTTTTTTTTTTTTTTTCCTTTCCATAACCTCAAAAAACAACACGCGTACGAAAAAGAAAGGGGGAAAAAAGTCCTTCACCAGCTACAGCAGTAGACTCTCTGCTGGTAGTAAATAATTCAGCCTTTTTCCTGTAAGAACCTCTGGCCTTAATAGGAATGCTGTACCTGTTGTAAGGAATAAACAAGTGAGGCTCACCAGGGAGAGAGAGGGGGATTTGGGCTTTGGGAGGCCGGAGAAATAAGTCTTTTTCTGCCGAAAGAAAAGCAGCAGACTAGCCGGCGTTAATTAAACCCTGAAGAATAAAGGTTATCTGAGGCCTACAGAACCCATAGACCATGTGCGCCGTGGCTGTTGCCAGCGCATTCCAATCAAGACCTCTTATTAAGCCACGCACAGGAGGAAGGGCATTGGTGCGGGTGCTGGTGGTGGTGTGTGTTTCAAATCATTTCACACTTGTTATTGTGGAATTAAAGCTTATTAGCCACTCGCTTGTGTTAGGCTAACGTGTAATTGTTTAGATGAGCTTACCTGAGCACGGCCACTGATTTTACCCTCTTTTTTTAAACATGTTTGCCCACGGCCTCAGCCCACCTGGACTATGCTTTACTGACAGGTGCTAGACATTCACAAGGCATTCATATGAGAGGTGTGTGTGTGTGTGTGTGGATCTAGCTTTTGAGCCAGTGTTCTCGATGCCTTTTGAGTTTCACACTTGGCATCTCTCCCAAGATGATCTTGCCACAGTCACATGCTAGGGGGCTCAACAGGGACACCGGCATGCCATAGCTCATGTTTTGCTAATTACCCACGAGGCCGTGCGGCACCTTTGCACCAGGCCTCCCTCCCTTGTTATACCTCTGCTTCCTGTCCCTGCCCCTCCTCCTGGGCCAGCCCAGCACTCTAATGAAGGCTTGAGTGGCACACAGCAATCCGGTTTTGATGGAACACAAGAGAACGTCGATCATCTTACGAGGGAAAAAGAATCTTTTATGATGCTTTTTTCCTCCCCGATTGGTGGCATCAGATATCTTGTAAAGCCTACCTAAGTCTTTGGAGTCTGTCATTATTGTCAAAAAAAAGTCCCATCGCATATTAATTTTCCTTTTTATCTGGTGTCTTAGTCATCAGACTATCCAATTTCCTCTTAAATTCCAGACTGCATTTTTTTTTACATTTCACTTCCGTGTAGATAGGATAGCACCTTCAGTTGGCTGAATTGAAAGCCCATTCTCCGAGACTGTGTTTTGTATGGCCGGACGGCCGGACGGCTCCCTTAGTCTGCACCTGCTCTGTCGTTCCCCATGTTCTCAGCAGGAGAGGAGCAGATGACAGATGCTTGACAAAAGGATGAGAGGCATGGTCACTTGTGTGACAGATTCTGCCTACCTGTTTCTCCCGCATCTCTGTGTGTTTCCTCCTCACTGGAACAAATTCTCTCCAGCTTGGCGGCTCTCTTCAGGAGAAATCTTAGCTTGTCTTTGTCATACATGTTTTTTTTATTTGTCTGACATTTAATGTTTGCATATTAGAACTCATTTAAGCTCTTATGCTGTACATGTATTTATGTAAGAACGAGAAGCTCTGTAATGTGATATGAGTAGCAAGACACGATCGCTCTGATATGTTGATATCATAGCTTGTAGCTTTATTGAGCAAAGACATTTGCCCCCTCCCTCTCTCTCTCTCTCTCTCTCTCTCTCTCTGAGCCTCCCTGTCACACATGTTGGGGAGTTTCACAGAGGACCCCCACCACCCCTGAAGACAAGGCTCTTCGTTTGATCCTCTGACTCCTCCTCGGTCACAGCAGAGCAAAGGCCTTAGATGTGTGGAGGAAGGCCGGGGAAGCAGGGTTAGGCACCGGCCCTGGCCCCCTCACACTCTCCCTCAGCTCTTCATCGACATGTCCCCACCAGCCTGGACCCCAAATCAACCACAGCCCACAAATGTGCTTACACACACACACACGTACACACACACACACTTACACACTTACACACACACACACACACACACACACACTTAAACACACACACACACACACACACACACACACATTTAAAAAAGAAAGTACACAAGAGTGGAAAGTGCCATTAGTAAGCAGTAAAAAAATAATTAGAGCATGGTGATAATTGTGTCTAGAGGGGACGCAGATCAGACAAGGTAAAAAAAATAAGAGAGAGAGAGAGCAGAAGATGGAGAGAAAGATGGAGAGAGGGGAAATCGTAAAGCCTGCCTGTGGCTTTCTTTTTTTCCGGCAAAAGGTTCATTCCTCCGTCGGTCCCACCTATCCATCTGTCCGTCTGTCCCTCATCTGCGTCTCTGGGCCCCGCCGGAGTGGCAGGCAGAGGAGCCGGTGGGCTCTGGAGGAGCGAAGATGAAGATGTTTATTCATCTGGAGTGTATTAGCGCCATGATTAAGGAGGAGGAGGAGGAGGAGGAGGAGGACATCTGCAGCCCCGGCGCTCGGTCGAGAGGCCTGCTCACTCTTGGCACAAGGCGTGCATGCGCCTGTGCGAGGGGAAAATCAGAATAATCCTAAAAAATACATGCGAAGCCCGGGCGGCAGGCGGGCAGGCAGGGGTGGGGGTGTGGAGGGGGAGTTTGGGGGATAGTGGGGTGTTTGGGGGGGTTGTGGTAGTGTTGGGGGGGGGGGGGGGGGGTTGGGGGGGGGTTCTTTCATCTCCGAGAGGACCAGGGAACAGGCACTTGTGAGGAAGTCGGCACAGTGCACTGTGGGAGTGAGATGAAGCAAGGACACATGCCTGTCCATGGGACTGGATTCATACATACAGTACACACACACACACACACACACACACACACATTCACATAAAGAGAGAGAGTCTTTCATGTACTGTAAGACAAGAATTCAACACACACACGTCACACATCATGTGCACACACACACACACACACACACACACACACACACGTCATCACTCATATAAAATTATACACAGTGTGCATGCACACACACACACACACACACACACACTGTGTGCCATACTGTACATATTAGCAGAACGTGTGGACTGTTTTCTCTTCCACAACACACTCATAAATGACACACAGACAAGCAGATTTGCCAGCATACAGTTTAGCACAGTACAGTATAAACACAGTGTTTCATTCACACACACATACATACATACACACACACCCAGAGCCACGCACAGTTGTTGTAAACAAACACAGACACACATTAACACACAGAGATAAGCACACTCATTGAACAGATATATCCACAGGCACAGCTCATCAGCGCAGGCACACACTCACACACACGCACAGTCGCGCAGACATTCCCACACTAACTGCTGTGCATTGGTTATTCAGTAGATGGGTAAAAGATGTCCACTCTAATTATAGATGAATCTGGTATCTCCCATAAACGCGGCGTGAATATTTATGCACCATTGCGGTGCAGCGAACGAGCGAGAGAGAGAGCGAGGGAACGAGCGAGGGAGAGAGGAGCATCTTGAGCGCGTTTCAGTCTATTACGCGCAGATGTTCAAACGAGCGGCGGACAACTTTAGCTCTTAAATCATCTGTAACAAACTGCATAGAGGAGGGGGTGGGGGGGGTGTAAGGGGGAGCTGGGCCAAGACCCAGTGGAGTATAATTACTACTCCGCTCCGTTTAGGCTCAGCCTCAGCCTGGCGCCGATCCGATCACTCGTTTTTTCGTCCGTCCGTTCGTTTGTTCGCTCGTTCCTTTGCTCAGCTCGTCCGGGCCCGACTGCCAGCCAGCGCCAGGAGAGCTGGTGGGCTTCTTATGTGGGTGGGCGCTGCGCTGGCGCCACTGCCTGCCTGGCTGCCCAGATGGGCCTGCCCTCCCTATACTGTATGCTGGGCATTAGCTAGCGATAGAGAAGTCTGCTCTGGTAGACTCCATTACAGTGTGAAGCGTCAGGGCTCAGGGCTCTGTTTAAGGGTGGAATGTAGATGTGGTAGGAAAATTGACAGCCACCTGTATCCATGTGTATGACTGTGTGTGTGTGTGTGTGTGTGTGTGTGTGTGTGAGAGAGAGAGACAGGGAGGTGCGTGTGTGTGTGTATGTGTGTGTGTGAGATAAAGAGACAGGGAGGTGCGTGTGTGTGTGTATGTGTGTGTGTGAGAGAGAGAGACAGGGAGGTGCGTGTGTGTGTGTGTGTGTGTGTGTGTGTGTGAGAGAGAGAGACAGGGAGGTGCGTGTGTGTGTGTGTGTGTGTGTGTGTGTGTGTGTGTGTGCTCTCTAGGGCACTGGAGCAAGTTAGCTGTGTTTATTTCTGCCTCCTCATGTGAATGGGGATTAGTGGAAGGGATCAGGGATAAGCAGAAGCCCACTCTCCATCCAGATCTGGCCCTGATCTGGCGTGGAGCCGGCAGATCTTCTCCAGATCCCGTCTAGCTTGAGCTTCAATCTGTGTCAGGGTTCATTCAGGTACTGGGTCAAGATGAATTAAGTGTGTCAATTGGACGCAGTGGAACAATTCAGGAGACAAAACGCAGCACCATTTTGTTATGCTGATGTTATGCTGGGTATGTGCAACAGATTGCAGTGTTGATGAACAGTTGTTGCATCTGCATCTGCAAGGTGCATCTGGCAGCTGTGTCACATCTGGAAACATCTGGAAACACATCTGACAACAACAGTGTTGCTCTGGAGTTCAGCTTTCATCCATTTAGCGATCAGGGCTGCAGTTAACGGCCTTTTATGGAGCCAGACCCTTACAGCTCCAGGCTGCCTGAGCCCCGGTGTGTCCTCTTGGGGGGGGGGTGGATGGCGATGGGGGTGGTGGGGGTTTGAGTCGGATGGTGCCGTTTCTGGGCTTTAAATATGAATGCAACAGTGGCGTGGCAGCTGGGCATTTTTTGCATGGTTTGCAGTGGCGTTGAATGATTTATGATGCAGCCTGGGTGGATGCGGCTCAGGCTGGAGAGAGTGCAGGAACAGACCATGATAGGCTGGGGGATAGGGGGGAATGCGGCCCGTGGCCGGCCCAGACGCATGGATACGATTCTGAACTCTACCCGTGTGTGAAGCAGGTGCTTCACATGCAGTAATGCTTGGCTGCTTGATATTCCATTTTATCCCATAGGCCCATTGTTGGAGGTCACCAAGTGCTGTTGGTTAGAAAGACAATGATACAGTTTGGTGCAACATACTGTTCTGTTCGACATGCAGCACTTAATGCCAACTGAACAGGACCCAGATTTTCACTTCATAATAATTGGATGGAAATGCTGTTGAATGTCATCTTAAGCCTGTAACCCTAGGGCTGTGCAATAAAGGCCTGTTGATGGGCATTTGCAGTGGTTTGGGGGACACTTTTAATAAACAGAACATGAGCAAGCATGATATTATTTGATCATTTTGCATCATTTGAATACAGACAAATTCTAAATTTCATTTAATCATGTTGCATTACGGATGTGATAAAAGGATGACCTTTGCGTGGATTTATCCTCATGTTTGTGCTCAGTGGCCAACAGCCATGCTTCTGTTTTGTACCCCGATTGCTATTTTTTGTTCTTCTATGCTGCATAAATTTAGAGAGTAATCTGAAAACTGTGATGAATTCACAATAATTAAAATATGCAATAAATGCATACATGTAAATACATTAGTGAGTTAGTTCTCGTCACTGATGGCCTTCATCATCGGTAATCTTACGGGAGATCAAAACAGCCCCAGCTAAAAAAAAGTGGCTCGATCCAGCAGAGGCAGCAGCCCGGTGCAAAAGGCATCTTCCTCCAGCAGCAGTGAGGCCCCCTCCTGTGTGTGCCTGTGTGCTGGATGGCATGCTGCCGCCGCCGCCTCCGCCGCTACTGACAGCCTATTGTGCTGCATTGTGGTCCAGCACCCTGTGCCGCTCTGTTCATTAATTCATGAAGAGGGGAAAAGGAAAGAGAGAGACAGGGAGAGAGAGAGAGAGACAGAGAGAGAGAAAGAGAAAGAGAGAGAGAGAAAGAGAGAGGGGAGGGGGAGTACAGAGAAAGTGAGAAAGAGAGGGCAAGAGAGAGAGAGTTGGGGAGGGGGGGGGGGTCATACTGCAGACAAAGACACGTGTGTGTGTGTGTGTGTGTGTGTGTGTGTGTGTGTGTTTGTGTGTGTGTGTGTGTATTATCAGTTGAAACAAACCCACATAGTGCCTGTACTGTTCCTCTTCTGCCTCTCGGCCACTCTGGAGCCATAATGCTGTGAAATATGAAGTGGCGGATCATTTGCATACTTGATTGGGTTGTTCAGGCTTTAATTTGATGAACTGTTGATTCCTTATTTGACTCGCTCACACACTAAAGCACTTACAGGGGTTGCTAGCTAATGATGGAGTATTCATCAGTCTATCAGTCTGCTCTTTCTCTCTCTCTCTCTCTCTCTCTGTCAGACACACACACACACACACACACACACAAACTGATAAGATACCTTCACATAAGCGCTAAGCAAGAGTGCTGGACTGAGTTCATGTTCTTCCATGTTATGATGTGCAGTGTTACCATGTGTTGTGACGTTGTTGGCCTGATTGTGTGTGTGTGTGTGTGTGTGTGTGTGTGTGTGTGTGTGATGTTGCCATCTACAGTGATGCCTTCATTCTTGGCTGCAGGTCATGCTAAGTTGTGTTGCCATGTGTTTCGGAATGTTCTAGTCTAGTGTGTTTGGATGTTTTGTGACGTAATCAGCCCCAGTGTGTATGTATGTGTGTGTGTGTGTGTGTGTTTGTGTGTACATGCTGAAGCTTGGCTCCATTCCTTGGCCTGTATTCGTAGTGTTTGGAGGTTATTTGGATGTTACGGTGTTGTTGTCTTGTGTGATGACGTGGCTGGGTGTCTACAGCCAATGTTCCAGTTTGTTTGGATGTTTTTTTGTTGGGGCCATGTGTTGTGACGTAGTCAGACGTTCAGGGTATGTGTGTGTGTGTATCTGTGTGTGTGTGTGTGTGTGTGTGTGTGTGTATGTGTGTGCAGACGCCTGGCTTCACTCCTTGGCCTTAATCTCTGTGCCCCGTGGAGTAATAATCCTCTCACGCAAGGCGAGGCGAGGCGAGTGGCTGGGGTCGGGGTCAGGGCCAGTGCCAGTGTCCATGGGGCGCTCAGGCCAGAGCACCACCACAGTCAACATGTGGACAACCTCTAGATAACGTTAGAATAACTCTCTGGGTGGACAGTCAAAACAGTTGACTAGTGACCCCTGAATGACCTCTCTCCAAGACACACTGTGCTTGTCTTATGTTGTTTTGAAAAGGCCATACTGCATCCTGCAAGGATCCTGATCTTAGATTAAATGAACTACTACCGTCAAGCTCAGTATATTGGCAGTTCTGTAGTATGCATAGTATGCATGCATAGTATGCGCAGTATGCTCAGTATCTGGGCAGTTCTGTAGTATGCATAGTATGCAGGGAGTAATAGAAGGCATTTTGGACAAGGTGTTAGAATGCAGGTGTTTAGAA
>JASCQY010000102.1:6029686-6040906 GCA_030264315.1 Sardinella tawilis | reverse complement strand
CTCTCTCTCTCTCTCTCTCTCTCTCTCTCTCTCTCTCTCTCTCTCTCTCTCTCTCTCTCTCTCTCTCTCTCTCCTTGGCTCAGTCTCTCATTCTCCCTTGTTCCCTCACTCCCTCACTTTCTCTCCCAGCCTGCCGCCTCGCCCATCTCTTGCATATCGTGTATTGTAAACAGCTCACAACAGCATGACAAGGTCTCTGCTCATGTTCCCCCCCACCCCCCTCCCCCATTTGCCTACCCCACCACCTTGTTCTTGCAGCTATTTGTTATTGTCTTTCTGCTATCGAGTGTTTGCTTCATCCCCCCTCTGCTTTCTTCTCTTTTTCTCCGGCAAAGAAAAGGAAAAGTTAATTAAATATGGAACGAGACGGAGCAGCATCTCTTTAAACCATCATGTCATTAAAATGGCGTCCCTGGGAGATGGGCTTAAAAGGAGCCTGAGAACAATGTCTTCCCAGTCAGATATTTATGGGCCGCGTTATGTAAACACGCTCCCTTTATTCTCTATGTATATTTCATGTAATTATCACTTTTTGTAGCGCCTCTCCCCCGAGACTCGTAAAGGCAAGAAGCTACTGGGGGAATGTCATTAGAAAAGCCTATTATTATAGCGTAACACAGACGCTGATAGAGAGCCACACTGTTGCCTGAGTGAAGTAGTCAATTCACCCCTCAATACAAATGTAATCGAAAACTTATCAATAACCGCTTACATCATCCGCAAATGATTGAGGTCCATACAGTGTGTGTGTCTGTGTGGGTGTGAGCACATGTAACTGACTTAGGTGTTTGTGTGTGTGTGTGTGTGTTTACATGCATGTTTTTATATGTGAGTGAGTGAATGTGTGTTAATTTATCATAATGAATCCGTCTGTGTTTGTGTGTGTGTGTGTGTGTGTGTGAGAGAGAGATTCAAATATTTCTAACTGGCCATGGGCAGTAACCATGAACCTTCAACCACATCAAGTGCTTAGTATCCAGACTCACAAACTGCACCCTATGTGAGATCATGGGGAAAATGGAAGGAAAAACTAAGCCGAGCAAAATTTTGTGAAAAAAAAAAAAAATTGTTAACCTCTGAAGGAAACATAAAAAGAATGCTACAAAAATAACCTCCAAACAGCCAAGAAGAAAACATCCATTTCACAAAGGAAATGGATAGGTTAACCTGGCTCTGTTTTTCGCAACAAATATGTAGCCTTAGGTGGTCAACCACCATTAGCTGATCAGAGTTGTGTATAGCATGACGGCACATACCAAGTTCAAGGATTTTACGAGCCTTTCGTTATTTACAAATTGCTCTGCCAGTGGCTATGGAGATTGATGTGCCGCTATCAGGCCCAGAATAGACAGCCAGCCATTTCTCCTTGTAAATTTATTGGGACAATGGTGAGGAAGGGATTTAGATGTTTTCTGTTTCCCATCAACAGGGCTTCTCTGGAAGAAAATAGTTTAAAAAAGGAATAATTTAAAAATTACTATTCTGCAATATGAAGAGATATAATTCCTTAAATCTCGTACTGTACCTATTCTTTTGCTCCATAATATATAAATGTGTGAGATGAGCATCATGTTAATGATTGCTTTTGGCCTTTGGTCAATTTAAGAAGCAATTAGCCTATCATCATTTGGATTTAAGGGTTTTTTTATATACAGTACTCAAATGTCATACCTCATCACTGGATATAAAATCTCCTCTTCAACTTTAGCTGATTTATTAGTCATTCTAACATGGCAGCTCTTATCACTGTCACATACTTCCCAGTATTTCAGTAGAAAGATGCTGAATTCAGTTGTTAATTCAATGCACTTGATGTTGTCTCAGTCAGGCAAATAAGACCCCTGGGAAGCCCGATCAGGCAATTTCAGCGACTAGGCTTCCGACATGCAGGCTAGGATTGTGCATCCAGTAAACAAACAAAACAAAAACAAACAAGAAAACATATTATATGAAAAATATTGGACTAACCAAACTGCCCTTTTTATGCCCTGGTGAGAGTGAGAAATGGGTGCTGGGGGACAGTTTTGGGCACTGCTGGAGATGAAGTCACCGCCTTACTGGAGACAGCGCGGGGAACTAAAGGCAGTGTTGGACTTGCAGAATAGATGCAAGCAGAGGCTTTAAAGTCTGTATATTCAAATCGACAAAACAAGCAGTCTGGCTTACAGCAATAACTGGTTTCTTTTCACTGAAGTATTGGATCTGTATGGTCATCGCAGGCTACAAGGAATGTCACAACATGTGCCCCAGCGGTTGTTTTCTCACTAAACTTCCTGACCTTGATTTGTAGGAGCCAGTGGAACTCTATGATATGTATACACAGAACACCAACACAAGGAAGTGAAGGTCAGGTCAAGGTCGTACAGTTTTCCTGTCCCAGCATGGCGCTTGACCAAAGTGATGTAGGTAAAAACAAAACATCACAATAATACCATATGTTAAATGTTTGAAACTATTGGTAATGTTTAATTATTGCTGTAACCTATCCTACATATATCAGTCTATTGATACATAATGATAGCTGCATTTCTAGAGCACTCAAGTGTTATGATGTAAAAGTATAATGATGCCCTTAGAGCTTGAAGTACCAGTATAATGTCTTGATAATGACTTTGATGATGTCTGTTTCATGTCAAATGGCGCTGTTTATTCACTAAAATTCTATTTTAACAGCCATACTGTTTGTGACCTTACAAGCTCTGATCACAACAGTTGTGTAGCGTTTTGTTTAGTCTATGACTGAAACATTGGGTATACCGTATAGGAAATTACATGTATAATAAGCATTATACCCTGATCACTACCTATGAAACTAAAGTGTCTTTTTTGTTTATTTTTTACAAGCAATGCTTTCCTTTTTTCTGTCACCATGTAATTAGTGTAGATCAAATATACTGCATTAATGCTTCATTTCAATACAGTGTCAATAATAATACTGCGAGTAACGTAAGCATACCTGTCAAAGTAAAAACACACAAAACTAAAAACATTTGGAAGTAAGATTCCTGTACCGAAATATGTCCCCATGCATGATCGAGGGATTTTAGAGGGAATATCATAATTGCTCTTTACCTGGTGGGATGTCTATACATTAATTTTTGGAGGGAAATCTAAAACTGAGATTGAAATGTTTAATGGTGTATTGAGCTGTGAAGAGGCATCAGATGAAACACTCAGTGGTGTGTTCCATCATCAGGGCTGGATATCAAACTTCCTGTCCTACAAACACTCTAAGAAACTGGCTTCAGCAATCATTTTGAATTTTTCATTTGCAACATATTTTTAAGCGAATTCCTGTGGCCGTGTGTATCAGTGAAGACTTATCCTTTGCCTTTTCCTCATTTCCTTTAGACACAGACTCTCAGAGCTGTGAGAAAAGTCGCAGCTGAGTCATTTTTAATTGATGTTAAAATTAGGGTGACCCAGTGTGCAGATCCTCCCGCTTCTTCAATGTAATCGTTTAATTGGCCAGCGTCAAGATGTCCATGAATGACAGGGTCCACAATACAGTCTTTTCAAGCACACAGAGCATCACACAGACACTGACAGAGCAGAAGGAAAAAAAAGATTATCAAAGAAGATTAAAAAGACTCCTAAACACTGTTTGGACAGCTCAAATACATATATATACTGTACACATGTATATAAATATAAATGTATCAAAAAGTATATATACATGTGTGTATATATATATATATATATATATATATATATATATATGGCTATATATATATATATATACTTAAATGTATTACTATTCGGGACACAAAGTATTACCTATTTATTTGCCTTACCTTTCCGCTGGTGGCGCAGCACACAGCCTAGGGGCTTGATTGCCTCCTGTCCGTATCCACTCCCAGTATCAGCATCCTCAGCAGAGAGCGGATTCGGTGGACTAGATGTACCCTTATCTTGGCAGCGCTTGGCTTCTGAGTGGCACACTCTTGACTGCTATACCAAGGGGATTATTTAGGCCCCGACCCCACCACATGCACACACACACACACACACACACACACACACACACACGCACACACACACACATACACATACACACACCCAGGAGAATGTCACTTTCTCACTTCACTAATAGGGTCTGTAAAGTTTGGGGTCTCTAGTGAAGTCCTTGTGGGGGTCACTGCTGTAGACACTAGGCTCAGGGACAGAGATGTGAGGCACATACAGTACACACGAGTCATACACACACACACACACACACACACACACACACACACATACACACACACGCACACACACCTGGCTACACTACTCTGAAGCAAGTGTAAGCTTAGCCAGCCCTCAGTGAAATAAAGTCATCGGTATAAATCGTGCACATACAAAATTGACATGTACTGTAAACCCATATGGAGAAATACCCAACCTGTGCCCAGATTAGAGATAGCATACAGCACATTGCGGCACAAATAGGGCAGTAACAATGAGCATCTTTGCTCAGTTTTGTGAACACTAAAGAAGGGTGATCACAACCAGTGGAGGATTCCGATCGGATGACTTGACCACATGCTGAAGCATTTCAGGTGTCCTGTTTGTGCGTCTTACCGCATGGGCACGCAATAATGTCTCCCAGGTGGCCAGGTCTTACAGAGCCATGGTCAGATCCGCTAGCTTCCCCGCTACACTGGCGTCGGAAGCAGACAAAGGCTGCAGCAGCTGTGGCCCTGCATAAGACACCTGACCTAGAATCGAGCCGCTTACGTGAGCGGTGACAACAGGCAGCGCAAGCGGCACGGGTCGGCTTCGGGACACACACATACACACACAGGCATCTGTCGGCCTGAGCCCAACGACATGATGTCATAATTAGGCAGCGTTTGCTCGGCCTCCCCTGGGACCACCTCTGTTGACTTGCACAGAGGAAGAGATGGAGCATAATGAAACACATGCCAAGCACATGCTAATCATGGGGTGCACCAGAGTGCACTGCACTGGGTGTCAGTAAGGGGGAAGAGGTGCTGGTAGTCCTTACTCAGGATTGGAACACAAAATGCACATCACCATAACAATGCATTGAATTAGAATTATTGTGTTCTGTGCAAATAGAGGGAAGAAAAATATATAAGTATTGTGCAGAAAAGCATGCATCATTAATTCAAGATTTGCAGGTTTGGGAAACATCATTTATTTCTTTAGCTACCTGTACTGCCAACCAACGGGAAAAGTCCACTTTTACTGACTCTGTGGCATTTGATATGTCACAACTAATCACAACTATAAGCAAAAGGGAAAATTAACACTATGGTAGAGAAACCCTTTGATGGGTAAAAATCTGGTTACTTTGTCATGGGCACTGAGTCTACAACTATTCTGTGAGGCAGGGCTTTCTGCTGTAAACATATGCAGTCAGTAAATGCATCCCACATGCACAATGTGGAAGAAGCACAGTGACATCTAATGGCAAGTTCCTGCTGATACAGCTGTTTGGGTTTAGCAGAGCCAGGAGGATACAGCCTGAAAGCTACTCAGTATTGCCTCATTTAACCTAAACAAGAATGCTTCCTCTTTTTTGTGCAGGTTATAGCTGGTTAAAGGTGAAAGCCGCACTGAAAAACAGTTAAAACTTGTTTATGCTGATTATAGATGATAGAAGTTCAAAATAGCTGGTCTATCGCCAGAAAGAAATGAGTTACAATGATAATCTGGTCAAACCTGCTAAACCATCAAAATAAATGTGAATACCTTAGAGGGACACACCACCTTATTTTTGGGAAATGGCTTGTAGTTAACCAATTGACATGAAAATACATAGCATTATCCTCCATGTGTTTGTAATGCCTAGTTTGACAGTGTAGGCTAATTTAATATAGGCCTAGTAATGGAAGTCTGTGGTGACAATTAAAACATCATGACATGTACTTACAGTATAGAGCACTTCAAAATTAACCAACAATTCACCAAAGTGCTAAATTGGTATTTAATTCCCTCGACTTGAAGCTTGATGCTATTGGAACCATTTAGGCCTACTTCCAGTGATTGTGCTAAGCTGGGGTAATAATGCCAATCTAAGTAGGCCTACTCAACACAGTGAGAAGAGAATAGTATTTCTTGAATAATAGCCTACTGGGCCATTATGCAAAAATGTTAAAAGGTAGTGTATCCCAAGGTAAAATCTAGGTGTTCTAACCACCTTAAACCAGATAAATCAGACAATGTAGGTCAAGCTGGCTTTCCAGAAGGGGAGAAAACATACTTCACATTGCCTTTGTCTCTTTCTTTCTTGTTCTCATGCATTATGTAATTTTGGGGGGAAAAAAGACCAACCACTGATAAATCAATTGTTATGTTCAATGTCTGACAGCAGAGGGCAGTCTTGAACCATGCAGCATTCTAAAGGCACAAAGCCCTTACATACTGTAAAGGCAAATAAAGTTTCCTGCATGAAAATAATGCAGCTTTCTGAGGCTCTCAGTGCTGATTATAGTCTCACTGTCTGGTGAATCTACCTGCCTTCCACTGGCTTCCACATTCAAATACACAAAATCCTCATCTGGGGAAATTGGCTCTGATGACGGCTTAAGAGACGCCTCTTCAGCTCTACTCCATAGCCTAGCTGTGCTGATTTTCTAGTCTTCTCAGGCTGCTTGACTCTGCCATTTACATTTGAATGTATTACAGCAGGCCATATTTATTCTTTTGGCCAGAGGATGTCATCTCATCCTGTCTCTCTACTGTATATGGTGATGGTGAATAAGGAAGACATTATGAGTGATAGGCAGTGATCCTTGTTATAGACCCCAGGAAGAATAGCTGCTGCTTTGCGAAAGCTAATGGGGATCTAAATAAAAACAAACAAACTTGTTGCCAGAAATGCTGTTTCGATCGCTGTCTTGATGAGTAGAATGTTAAAGTGTATTTTATAAGTGTGGCCTAGAATAGCCATATATCATTTTTTTCAACAGACACAATATAATTTCATAAACATTTGTCATCAGAGATGTACTGTATAACAACAAAGTAGAACCACTTACTGTAAATACTGTACTTAAGTACTAAAATGCAGTATCTCTGCTTTATTGGAGTATTCTTTCTTTCTGCTACTGTAGGCTACTTCCATTTTACTTCACTACATATTTTTGATGAATTTAATAGGCTACTTTTACTCCAATACATTTTTAATGTGCTGAATAGTTACTCGTTACTATTATAAAATGTTATGCATTATACCAAACCCAAACAGGGTTAACCCTGCACTTTATATTTAAAGCAGCATGCATATCATGTGAAACTGCAATCTGAGCTTTCCAATGGTGTTACTCACCAGTTGATGTGATGAGCGATTCACGATTAAAAAAATCTTTGAATTTACAAAATAATTCTTAATAGGCTATACACAATACTTTTACTTGTACTTTTACTTTAAACTTCTTAAGTCTGCTTTCAGTACTTGAGTAGTAATTTTTCAAATACTTGCAGTACTTAAAGGGGAACGGCAGCACGTCCCAGCCTACATTCCAGTGGAAGCAGCGGTCGAGTACAACAAGCTGACAAAAAATGTGCCGAAATGATGCAACCTGAACAGAGTTATGGCGTTTTTAGCGAGGCAGCAAAATAGTAGCAATGCGGGCACACTTCTAAAGTAAAGTAAAATGGCTGCCCCCATTGTTACGCTATTTTGCTGCCTCGCTAAAACCACTATAATTCCGTAAAGGTTGCATCGTTTTGGCTCATTTTTTGTCAGCTCGATGTACTCGACCACTAGCCTGGCTAACACCAGCCTAAATCTCAAGTGAGACTTAGTCTGGGGACCACCTATACATTTTCTCATCCTGGATTTCAGGTTTCGTTTGTCCAAAAGTTTGCGCATTGTCTTGCCATCTCTCCCCATTGTGTGATTGGTTCCCAAATTCATGCGAAAATTTCGGCCATGGTCTCCAGGCTGCCGTGCAGTTCTGAACAAGCGTGCAAGGCAGCATGGGTATTCCCAGGCTACTCAACCACTGCTTCCACTGGAATGTACACTACTGCCCCTTTAAGTACACTACAAAACATTTTTAATACTTTACTACTTCCACTGAAGTATAGTGTTTATAGAAGACTTCAACTTCTAATCAAATCAGTGTTTTGAAGTAGTACTTGTAGGACTACTTCTACCAGAGAGGATAAAAGCAGAGCGAGAGGAACCAACGTCCGTTAAATTCCGTGTTCTATTTTTGCAAGGGGGAGGGGGGCAAAATCCCCCTTTATGCAGACCAAAGTTGAGCCCTCATTCGCTAATGCAAAAGATCGGGTAAAAGTTTATATTGTGACGTGCCGATTTATGCAGACCGGAACTATTCACGTTCGCTCCCATTGTAATGTATTATGTTGCTCTATCTTGCTCAATATTCCATAATCTTTGCTTCTACTATCCTCTACTCCAGTACTTTATACATCTCTGGCATGTGACTTGAGGTAGCACAGTTTTTGGTGTATGAATCGGTATCGTATTGAGCTCAAAACCTTTCACCATTTACTCTGGACCAAAGTTACACTAGCGCTTCCTATGTTAGGTCAGGTGACTGAATGATATACCAAATTTTACTTCACTTAGTTTATTTACAAGTACATTTCATTTTCCATGTATAATTTCACTTCTTAATTTTATACATTAAGTTCATTACTTCAAAACAGCCATGACAGTCAGACCCATCAGCGAATCAAGTGTTATGCATCCCAGAGATACGTACAAATGCACTAACATCACAAAGCCATAGTTGATCATGTCATCAATGCCAGATGAGGTAAAGAATAAGCATGACACACAAGATTCCAGAACAACATGCAAATGAACATTCCCAAACATGCTGTTCAACTGAGGGAACAGGAGCCGATAAATAAATAAATAATGATGATGACGAAACATCAGCCATTTTTATGCATTCGTGTGCTGTAACTACCTTCCTTATTCCTGCAGGAGCTTCAGAAGTATCCTGCACAGTGAGCTGTTTGTAATAACAAAGAACATGACAACTTGATATGCATCACAGCTTGGTTACCTTGCAGTCTGCTTTTGGGAGGTGCTGCGGAGTCCGCTGAGGGACTAGGGGGGTTCCTTGTGATGCCTGCTGGACTTCCTCCGTCCCGGGCACAGGATCCTGGTGAAGGCGCGTCGGAAGCTGCTGTGGCACACCGGGTACAGGAAGGGGTTGATGGCCGAGTTGAGCCACAGGAGCCAGAAGGAGACCTCGTACCAGTGGTGTGGCACACAGTCGCCCTGGCAGGCCGCCCTGATGATCATGAGCAGCGTGTAGGGCGCCCAGCACACGGCAAACACGCACACGATCACCGCCAGCGACTTGGCGACTTTCTTGTCCCGGCTGAGCCGCGAACGCTGGAGCCCGCCACAGCTGCCAACGCGACTCACCGGCGGAGAAGACGCCTGCGAATCCAGCGAGCCCTTGTCCTCTTCCTCGTGGGCCGCCGCCGCTGCCATGGTCGCCGCCGCCGCCTTCTTGCTTGTGAAAAGAGGGGAGTGGCGGTAGAAGAGAGAGGAGAGTCGGACGCTCTCGGCAGGGGAGGAAACCTCAGGGGTGGGCCTGGTCTTGGTGCTGCAGAGCCTCCTGCGGCGGATGTTCAGGTAGATGCTGAAGTTGAAGGCGGCCACGGAAACAAACGGGGAGAAGAACTCCAGTGTGGAGGCGCTCAGCAGAAAGTACCAGGTGTAGTAGAACTCGGCAAAACACTCGTCCATGGGCACACAGCTCTGGCCAGACACCTGGTCCCAGAAGATAATGGCCGGGCCATACAGAAGGAACGCTAGCACCCACACCGCAACCATCTTCCCAAGAGCTTGTCTGGTCATCCCTTGTTTGGCACGATATGACACCTGAAATGAAAGAGCAAAAGTAAGCCCAATCTGTCTTCATGAATGTAGTGAGCTCATGTTCTACCCCCTACATGGTGTGAATTATCAGTACAGTAAAATGCAGAGAGCAATGCACATGCTGCTATTTATCAATACCAGGTCACTGTACAAGATGGATCAAACAATGAAGTTAATTTCATCAGCAATAATTCCTAGATTTATGCACATCAATACTTGCCAAAACAATTTCTGCCCCCATCTAAATCCACCACCAGAATATCTGCTTTTGCCTTTGACAGTCACGTCTGTCTGCCTTACTGGAAAAAAAACACCCACTCTTACTTGTACTTGCACATCTAACTAAATCCCTTCCTCGGCTTAAGGCTTAATTAGTAGAAAGTTAAGCTGCCGTAGGCCACCAGTCAAAGCAAGGGCTCTCTCTTTGCCAGTGGTAGTGATAGGTGTGATGGTAGGTGATGGTTTTACACCAATACACACATTAGAGGACAGGTGGCAACTTTGGTTTGCCCTCATTTGCACTTGAAAGAGGAGTGTGTGTGTGTGTGTGTAAATATATATAATTAAATATCTGAGTTAAATGAGTGAATTGTGCAGAGAGAGAGAGAGAGAGAGAATGATTGACATGATTGAATTAAGAGTCCTTTGTTCATCTATGCCCACTGATGCCCCTAAATAATTTTGAAAAGAGCCTAAAAGCAACAGCACTGGGTTTGTATTCCGCAGAGAACCACTCAGAGTGAAGACAAGAGGCAGCACAGCATCAGCTAGGAATAACTGAATCAGATTTCCTATGTAGGTGGCAATGGCACCATTTTTCTTTTTGAAATTACATTTATCCATGCATTGCACAACAAAACGAACAAATGAATGTAAAAGAAATAACGCACAGGTAGAGGACAGAGGTAATTATTTCAGAAATAGATACGAATATGAATTTTCAGGGTACAGGAAGCGGTAAGCAAACACGGTCGTCACTGGTTGCCTGTCATCCACCCAGTGGTTCTTAGGGGGTTTTCTTGTTTTCCTGACCACGCACACAGACAGAATCCATTTGGCCAAGGTTACTGGAGAGGCACTGAGAGAGCAAACTCTTCAGGATCAAAGCTCCCTGGATACACGGAGATGAAAGAGAAAAGATGCTTCATGGCGATTGGCATTCATTGCTATAATGTGCATGTTATTGCACCAAAAACAAAAAGGTTCATTGTCAGCCTCTTCATCTCCAGTCTCATGAGAAAGAAGTTCAGAGTCGCCACTGCATGAGAAAGAAGTTCAGAGTCACCTGTGGGAGACTGTCCGGGCGATTCAGTTGAAAGCAAATTCTTTCTATCTATCTATCTATCTATCTATCTATCTATCTATCTATCTATCTATCTATCTATCTATCTATCTATCTA
>JASCQY010000102.1:6011335-6027601 GCA_030264315.1 Sardinella tawilis | reverse complement strand
TCTATCTATCTATCTATCTATCTATCTATCTATCTATCTATCTATCTATCTATCTATCTATCTATCTATCTTCTATCCTCCCATCTACAGTACAGTACCTCTCCTGTACGGCTAAAGCTAGTAGTGTTTAGCATTTTCATCTATGGAGGTGGCTAGTAATAATACAGCATGTTGTGGAACATAATCTGTTCTAAAGTAGCAACAAAGTTGTTTCTTATTTGTTTTGTTTTGTTGTTTTAAATGGACACTACAGTAGGAAAGATTTGATGCTGTTTTTAGATTATGTTGGCATCTTCATCAGTGGCTGAGGGTGAGTGGCGAGTTGGGTGAAAGGTTCTCCCTGAGGTTCCCTCAGATCTCTACTGCCTGTGACTCTACAGTAGCCTGGAGCACCTGCTAGAGTACAGATTCCTGCATCTCCTCGCCACAGACTCAAACAGAAGGTACAGTAATGAGTCTTATGAAATCCTGCTTAACACCTGCTTGTCAGTAAACGTAACTCTGAAAATTGTCATCACTAGGCCCTATTCTTTGGTTTGCAAACAAATGCACATGTAGGCCTATTGGTGAGAATTTAGAATGTTGGTGACAAAACAAAGACAGCGATTGAGGGGGAGCTCCTAAGTCCAGGCTTGCCTAGTGTCCCTTTAAGAAGAAAATGACTCATTTTTATTGGGACATTAAATCTTTTCCTGGCTATTGACCCATAGCATTATTGCAAAAGCAGCTGTTCTTACAGCTGAATTTCCCTGACCCCCATTAACATTATAGTGAAAGGGATCGTTTGCCTAAAAATGAAGTTGGTAATTATCTCCTCAACTTTGTGTCAGAAGGTCTGGGTAAAAAAGTTTGGTTTGTCACAAGGCACAAAATCTAGTTGCCTTGCAAATTGATTTTTTAAATTTATCTATTTATTTATTTTAAGAAAGGTAACTAGATAACCATCCCTGGTGACCAGGATCACAAACTACCATACGGAGAGACACCAGTTTGTCAGACTATGGGGACTTCAACTCTACACAATGACTTCCTAACAACAACTCTGAGGCATGCCACATAAACAAAATTACTGATGACTGATCTGACTCCATTGGAGATGTATTTCAGAAGGCAGGGCCTTATCAAAATTCCTTTCATATGATTGGATAAACTACTTGTCCGTCTCTTTATTGACATGCTACTACAACCACTCACACTGCAAACACTAATGAGAACGTCACTTGTCCCCTATGTCACATCTATTCAAATCCCGGCCGGCAATCCTGATTGGTTCATTATTTTTTGCTCCTTTGAAGGACTTCCCACTGCCTATGAGTCCAGATCAATGTGTGGAGCTCAGTGGAAGCCTAGTGGAGTCTGGTGGAATTACATGTACTGTATCTGGCGAGAGTCAGGTTATGATCTATGCTAACTCAATCTGATCTACAGCACTAACCAGTCTTTGTCATGATGTTACTGTCATGTAAAGTAGGCCTACAGGCAAAAGCACCCCTGTCATCCTCAGCTTGCCTTCCAGACTGTGCAAACTATGAATTAAATTGAATCTATGTCTCTGGGTACTTTGTCAACATATCATCAGGGTTTATACCCAAGCAAAAAAAAAGTTGTGAAAAGTGTTCGCTTTGAGAAGTTCGGTGTGAATCAATTCATAGCCCTGTTGTTAGTGGTCACTGAATGCTGTCTGTAGCAAAAAGAACAAAGAAAATGTATGCAACATAGGCCGAGTTATAAACCAATAACTATTGTTAACTGAATGGGACATAGCAAAATGAAACTGAAAGCAAGACACTATGCCCCATTTACTTAGTGTTACTGTAGTTGCCCGGTTCATTATTCAGCCTCTGTTGTATCAAATGTTTTCATTCTTTTTCCTTTAAACAGCATTCATTGACTTTGAACAACAGGGCTATGGATTATTTCACACTGAAGTTCTCCTTTAAGGAGAAGCAGTGCAGCGAGATGGGATGTGAAGAGGAAGAGAATGCATTTTGAAGAAGAAGAAGAAGATGTACTGTGGGCACAGAAGGAGAGGATGAGGTGTATTATGACCTTCATAATCACTGGCCACTCAAACATTTAGCCCCTTGGCTAAGATGCTACTGATTGTGTTCCTCATGGAAGGCCTGCCTGGGTATACAGTATAACTACTGTTACTTGCTTAGTCACCAATGTGCTTCTTTGTGCTCTGAAATTAATATCTAGCCAGTGGTTGTTTAAGACCTCAGGAGACATAAAAAGGGAGAATGTCCAAAAATCAGTTCCCCAGAGACCAGGGGCAAAGGCCTAAAAATAGATAGCTGTTTAAAGAAAAACTGTCTGTTTTAAGTAACCTCCATTATCCATTAGCAAAATTAAATAGAACAGGGGTAAGACATAAATATTATGATTCAATGGCGCAAACAGCTGACTGAGTTGAATAAGTCCTTTCAAAATGTCTATAGTTTTGATCCAACATGAACACTTATCTTTGGTTATTGTTTAGATTGGGAAAGAAAAAACACCACTTTTTTTCATGGTAATCGCACAAAACGTGTTTGGATAAAACAGGGCCACTAAACAGTTTGATATCACTGTGTGCAGCACAATGAAACAGTTAGGTGAATATTTATGCAAACAGTCATACACGCAACCTGAACAACGGCTATATGACCTCAGAACAATTTCCCTCTAAGTCAGATCAGCCAGATTCCTGAACCATGTTTTCTAATTAATCTTGGATATAATAAACTACACTCTATGAAGTTAGTGCATTATTCCCAATTCTATACAATATGCCAATATGCTACCTTAATGCTTATGCTACCAGACCACTAACAGTCACTACTTCTGCTATAAATTTGGGAATATTGGGCCACATTCGCCAAGATCTTCCTATGGTGCCTTGTGAAACTTTTGTTCCTCTATGTGATGCTCTGAAACCTTCAACTTTACAAACCAGCATTATCTGTAAAATGGCATTGTGCATATGAAATCTTATCTTACCCTTTCCTTCCTAAGCTCTGCCTCACCAACTACTGGGAAACTCAAACCCCTGCAACTGATAGACTGCTGTGTAAACTTTATGCAAAATTCTGTGAATTTGACTCTTGATGATACTTGCATTCTTAGATTGCCATGTGTCAAAATCATTTCAAATGTGTTGCCTTATACTAGGCTATTTAGACTGTAAAAATCAAAATCAAGCTGCGTATATCCCTAGTGCTATTTTTTTGGGTCTGACATAAATCAATCGATAGCGTGTTTGTCTCCTCATCAATACCTCAATCAAGCTGATATTAAAAAGCTCTCTCTGACATCAACCCTTCTCCCACTGCTATTGTGAATAATCTGAAGTCTGCCATCTTCAATGCAGAATTTCCTTTGTGATTCGCCACTGCTCACACAGAATGGAGCCTAATTAGAGGTGGATCATGCTCCTTTTCTGCCAAGGTCAGTTCGCTTTCAAACATGACTTACAATAAAAGGAGACAAGAATTTATGCATTATTTCAGAGGAACACATTTTGTTGTAGGCTTTGGGAGGAAGTGATTCTATTTTAATAGATTCTGTTAAGCACTTCTTTTCATTTTCAGCAAACATTGCCTCATGATCTGCTAGCTCTCTGAGATCACTGTAAAAGAAAGGTCTTCTGACTTGACAACATGGCCCTCAAACCCAACCAAATTACTGTGGAGAGTTGCTCAGGAAACAGTGAGGGTGGGGGGGGGGGGGTGTTTGGTTAGCCTCTTTGGTTCAAGTGTATTGTAGCCTACTGTAAGTTGCTTTGGACAAAACTGTCGCCTAAGAAATATAAACATAAACAAAGGCACCATTCAGCACTGCCTACCCTTCCTTTATAGGAGAGTGTAATGTTCTCAGGTGAAAACAGAATGTCAAGAAGTGACTGTACTGACGTACTGAGCCAGATCAATATTTCCACTTATCCAATACCATAATTCTCCTCTTGAAATATTTGCTTGTTGACAGAATTCACTTCATCTTGTCCACAATTTAAAGGCATCCTTAAAAGTCTAAAGGTGCTTATTCATGGGAAAGGTATTTGGACCTGAATTCACGTGTGTTCAGTTTGTAGAACATCAAGAACCAAGACAAATTAATCAACAGGCAGTCCTCAACGTTATTATGTAATCAATCATGCTTTTCATGAGCCAGTACCAAGGGCTAATCAGTAATGAGCTTTATGGGAGGCTTTATAAAATTTTGTGTCAAATAGCCAACAGGTTGTGTTGTTACAATGATACAAATTCAAGTTGTGGAAGATCTGAAAATAACCCCGGACACCTCTCCCATTGCAAATTTTAAGTGACACTGCATCATAGTACCTGTCTTGCTGATATCAGACTTATTTCCAAAAGACAAATTGATCAGGGGGGATCAGGGGGGGACTTCATCCCCTGTAGAATAGAATCAGGCATTCAATGGTGTTTTTACAGTATATTCAATTCCAAAGAATAGGCCAAAAGCAATTGTAGCCTACTGTATGATTTTGATATGCAGTCAGTAAAACTTACTTATCTTGTCTTCAACTTAGGCTACAAGATACAATAACCCATATGGTACAATAACCCATGTGACCAGAGGTGAAGTGGGGATTTTTAAGTGGGGTAATTAAGCAGCAACATGAGGTGAAGACACTAGGTGGCTTTTGACATGTTGCCTATAACAGTAAATCAGGGATTTTTTTTACTCTGCTCTTAGGCTACTCTCTCTCTCTCTCTCTCTCTCTCTCTCTCTCACCGCTTGAGTAACAGACAGGAAACGATCGTAGCTGATGAGGACGATGTTGAAGACCGACGCAGTACACAGCAAGTAGTCCATGACCAGCCACAGCTTACACAGTCCCCTACCCAACATCCACCGACCAGAGAGGATGTATGGGATGTACACCGGGATGCAGAAAGCACCTGAAATTAAATGTTACATTTAGGCTAATTGCCTTGTTTAGGCGATAGGCTAAGGAAAACATCTGATTTCAAATGTGTGCTGATACTAGACTATATTAGTCCATTCTCAAATAATTTTAAATATAATATAGGCTACAGGATAAAAGTGAATTGTCCTACTCACCAACAAGAAAATCGGAGATAGCCAAATTTAAGAAATAATAGTTGCTTTGCCTCCTCAAACTTTTGTCAACTTTAAAGGCAAATATGACCAGCGCATTCCCTGAAACGGTCACAACAACTAATGTGACCATCATCACCGCCAGAACAACCATCACCGGACCAGCAAAGGTGGGCTCTTCTCTTAATTTCGTGGAGTTGTCAACCATAAAACTCAGTGTGGCGTTTATGACAGATGCGTCCCCTCCCATTATCTTCGCGAAACCAGAAATCCACAAGTAACCAAACGCGGCAAATAAAGAGGCAGGTCTCAACGCAAGAATGAATTCGACTTGGTGAGAGTTCGTTCATGCGTTCATTGGTCATGCTTTCATTCGAGCTGCTCGAGCAGATTTTTTTTGTACATGTTTCCCCTAGATAGGTCCGCTGGGGTCCGCTGCGTCGAAGTGTGAAAGAAGTGACCACACTCGCATCTGGCGTGCGAAGAACCGCCCACTTGGTCCAGTCTGCTGAATATTCCAATACATTTGCGAAAGGGAAAATAACTGTTTTCCGTTTAATTTTGGCCGTGTAATATAATTTCGCGTCGTTTTCTCGGATTTTGGCATGGGTTCTGTATCTTAAAAGTGCACTATGAGATCTTGCATGATTTTCAGCGCAATTTATTTTTTGTCTCAAATTAAAGGCATCTCCCCTTGATCAGCTTGCTGCCTGCCCCCGAATAGCCTACATTGTGAAAAAGTCCGGTCTCTGGAGACAACACAAGGTCTGTAAATGTCAAACAAAGACTAGGGTCACAGGCTGTGCACCAAAACATAACAAAACACATTTCAGCCAAACACCAACAAGATGGTCAGAGGAGGGGGTGGGGGTTAGGGAGCATGCACATATGGGTGGAGGGCAGTGAGCAAAGTTGATTTTGTAGCATGAATTTGAAAGTAGCGGTTTGTTTTCTTGTGGTCAACAGAAGTGACATCATTCAGGATATCATAGCTTAGCAGTTTATCACAATACAGCCTAGATCACACACACACACACACACACACACACACACACACACACACAGGCCTTATGCACGCAATGCCCAAGTAATTATGTTTCAAAGAACACCAGTACTCCCGTTCCCTTCTGCTATACTGTATATCACTAGCCTGGGCTTGCCCATACTTCCTGTGACACTGCACAAAATTTCGCGTTCAAGTCAGTATTGCCAAGCTGCCTATTTACTGCATTTCCTGTCCCAGAATTTCAGGCACCAATGAGAAGCGAGCTTGTACTCCAAGGTGAAGGAGGCGGGCTACACAAGTTTAACATTTACAGTATTCTGCCTTTGAGAAGGCGGCTAGTAGGATGTGAGATTGGTCAGACTAAGCTTTGATTGTCGCAAAAGCCAGGCTAGTAGGCTATAGGATTGTAAAATGTTTAGACAGAAGCAACTCACTTGTGATTGTGAGACCTAATCTGATGACTTGTGTGTATCTGTTGTGTTTGTTCCTGTTTCCTGAGTACAGAGCAGATGTCTCCAGCCTGAATTACATAAAGAACTAATAGGCTAATGTGGATAGTGTGGCACGCACAAATTCATATTGTACTGAAACTGTTGAAGTTCCCAACTCAGACTTCTGAGACGTTTTGTAGTCACATGAAATGATAAAACCACTTCTCTGGAGTATATTTCTGCCAGCCATTTTGAAGTGCATTGGAAAGTACTTACCAGTGAAGAGGGGAATGGGGAGGCCAGCATCGACTCTCATGTCCTCAAGCACTGATTCATCCATGGCGCTCCAAAAAAAAAAAAAAAAAAAAACGAAACAACAAAAAAAAAAACAAAGCAGAAAGGCCACATCTTCTTTGCGATGAAGGAGATTAATGTTTTTCATTATCATATTTACTGACAAAATGGATAAGACAACTCTAGAATACGACATGCTGCACATTCCGATTTTAGATTAGCCTACAATGGTTTTAAATCCTACCAAGGAGTTATGCTTTTTTGACCATTTTGACAAATACTGAAGTTTAGCCAGTTTATATCTTCAGCTAAAATTCAACTAAGATTAATAATTTTATTTTAGTTTGTTATTATTTTCCTCAAAATAAAATACAGGCTAAACCTAATGTTCAGCTCTGCTTCTACCTTTGAACCTGCATGCGGAACATCTCATGTTTTTTGTATGTTGCCTTAGGTTCTTTTGTAAATGCTTTTAGCGTGGCACCAACATATTCCTGTTCATCTTGTTTGCATCTCCATCACTCTCTGAATGCATTAGACACAAAAGGGTGACTAAGCATGACTGTAAAGCTCTCTAATATTAATGTTCCTGATAAGGTAACACAGCCGTCCACCGCTGAGCTTCAAAGGAAATAATAAAGGTCATCCTGTTGAAAGTCTAGATTTACAGAAGGACTACAGGTGCTTGCATATTAAAAAAGCAACAATGCTGTTGTCAAAAAGACAATATTGAAATATAAAGAAATATTGAAAATCAAAATGTATGAGTGACACAAAAGGAACGCATTGCACTGATCACCTCAAATAAAAGATTATTACAAAGTTTCAAAGTCATGATGAGCAAAATCGCATGATGAAGAATTCTCTAAAATTCTTTAATATTTGTTTCACGGTCATGGTGTGCAATTAAGCTAAAGTTACATTTATGATTTGAAAAGAGACAAGTCCCCCCCCCCCACACACACACACATACTATATTGTTTTTAAAAGGCCCTGTTAATTACATGAAAATAATGAAATAACAAACCCCACAGAGAAGGGCACATTAATGGTGCAGTGCAAAAGGTCAGATTACTTTAAAGGTTGTGTGTCTGTGTGCAGACTAATAGCTGTAATGACTGTAGAGAGATTATTAAGTTTTTCA
Organism: Sardinella tawilis; assembly: GCA_030264315.1. Classification (NCBI taxonomy): domain Eukaryota; kingdom Metazoa; phylum Chordata; class Actinopteri; order Clupeiformes; family Clupeidae; genus Sardinella; species Sardinella tawilis. The sequence continues at coordinate 6,019,662 of JASCQY010000102.1, read as the reverse complement.
ACGTACAAGAAAAAAAAATCTGTGTTTGCTCCTTCAAATGATAAGAGATGGGTGGAGGGGGGGGGGGGCTTTTTCTTCAGCTATCACCCATTTGTTGCATATCGTTACCATAGCAATCCTCACTCATGTGAAGAGGCGCAGTGGGTTGCATCAGAGACATTTGATGATCTTTGGTAGCATCAAAATGCGAGGCATATTCGACAAACAAGAGCCTTTTGAGCCCCCAGAGTGGTTGTATCATCTTTTGTAAAAGGTACGCTTACAACTCATCGTGATGCTCTGTTTATAAAGTCCCCTGCACATGAGCGGAGCTGAGTAGACATGGGTAGAGTTTATTATTATTTTTAACAATATGGTCTCAGAGTGCACTGTAACACCTATAGATTAAGTATACATGTAGTGTGATGGTTTTGCACAGCATGGCTAGAAAAATCCTTTTAAGAATTTGCTAGGCAAGATTCAACCCCGAAGGATTATTTGCTTGTTGCTCGAGTAACTTTAGCTGTTCTGGGCCACATGCACTGCAGCAAAATGGCTGAGATATTTATATACTTAAAAAGTAGTGTCACACCAGCCACAGCCCACATAGTCATCCAATAAAATGAGGGAAGGAGTACTTCAAACTCATGGCACTATGTAGAAAATGTTGTATGGCAATAGAGCAAGTACTGTATAAAACTATGTATAAGCACTTGCTAGTGGATACACAATAATTTGTTTGTTGGATGTAATTCTCTTATAGAATGTGTATTTACCTAATCTGACAAAGAAAATGCGTCAGTGTGGCTACTGTCCTTGCATCATTTAAACACTAAAGGCTTCCACTGTTTTTGGCTTTTATTCTTGAAACAGCAGGCTATTTTTAGCTTTGCGCACTGTGACGCTACAAATAATGATACCCATCAAGAGAGCTGACAAAAATGTTTCCAAAACAGAGGACCTTTGAAGTAACCTCCATAACAGCAGGTGCAGCCATACTTTGAGATGCGCAGGCAGACAACACACCAGCAGGGGGCACTAGGGACTATTGATGTCAGAGCCGTATCTGGTGTTGCAGTATTCAGTGACCACTGATCATACATATTAATGAAGATAAACACAATATATAGAGACATGAAATTACATTCAAGAGGCCTCAAGGGTTATAGTAAAGATGTTCCATTTAAAGGTGCAATTATCCCCAATTAGTGGGCTGAATGTAACCACTGGAGAGATGTCTTTGGCCTGCCTATTGATGATAACATTGGGGGGGGGGGGTAAATACTTACTGTATTCCACACTGCATGTGTAGTCTCACCTGTTTCAGTGGCAGTAATGAAGACATAAGTTGATCTACAGTATTTCTCAATGGGAGCTGTTCTTCATCAGTTGCCTCATTAGCTACTGCCAGTGAATAACCAAAGGTAGATTCAGTAACTAAATTGGCATGTGCAGCGCACAGCATGAATGCAACACAGTGTAGCTGTCATAAAGGCCTACAGTACCACCGACTCATCTCCAAACATTCTCAACAAAATTCTACCATTTCTGATACAGACATTGGTACCCTCGCACTTTGAGACAAACTTTTTCATTTTCCTCTCCTTTGCCTTGGTGTTGACTGTGTAAAATACAAAAAGTGCTGCCATTTCTTTCATGTGTGTGATTTTCATGAAAACATCAGGTCCAGTGAGAGAGTGAGTGAGTGTGTGAACGAGCAGGGAGGTGCGAGTCATCCTAATGACTATCACCTACTGCTGGCCTTGTCCCCTAGGATGGGAGGTGCTGACATTTTGCATGGACCCACTGGGTCTGAACATAATAGGAGGGGAGAGGGCCATCATTTTCCAATCTCTTCAGTAACTAAATGTCATCACTGCTTCCTGGTTTCTGTTTTCCAAATGCTTTGTGACGACGCACATGAAATGAACCGCACAAGTACTGTAGGCTATAGCTAATTTGTGCCATATGTGCAATATCAGGAATGCAGTAGAAGTATAAGGTATGCACATCGAAACTATACACTTAAACAGCTGCTGCGAGGTCAACTAAAAAAAGGTCAACTAAAGTCAGAGAGATCATACTGTTTCAAAATGACTTCCAAATTTTAACAGCAATGCCTGATAACGATCTGATGATCAAACGATTGCCACAACTTCCAATTACAATTTGGGAGACATTTTTTAAATATGTGTACAGATCTTTTATTTTGCCCCTATATCAACAATACTGACCACAGCCAAGTGCATTTTTACATATTGTAAACACTTAGAATTCACAATAGAATTGTGAACTCAGAATTCACAATAGAATGGTGCATGAATGAATGACATCGGAGTGAGAAGGAGAGACTCCAGGTTATAGCTTCTCTCTCACGCCCACTCTACCGCCCCCCCCTTCTCTATCTGTGTCTCTCCTTTCCTCTCCTTCTCCTAAATGGGTCTCTGCTGAGAATTCTCTGCAGTTTTCCTTTGAAGCCCTGGTTCATCATCATCTCCATTATCTTGTCATTTCAAGAGGATTAGACACTGGAGAACACAGCGTCCGGCTTGACACTAAAGAACTGTGACAGCTTACAGTAATTGCTAACCTAATTAGCATGCTCGAAGCCCCAGACTGGCTAAGGCTGATTTGATGAATATAGTATGCTTGCTCATTGCAATAGCGACACATTGCTCCATATGTTTGGAGGGGACTGCAAAAAAATGTAGGGCCTGCCAATTTAGATCATCTTGGTTCTCCATTGGCTCTTTTAAAAGAGGAGAAGACGAATATGCTGAAAGGCTTACAAGCTGTAAGGGTGCCTTTAGAAATCTTGGGCCCTTGGACATACAGTAATCTAACATTCCACCACATAATGGTGCCCTTGCTAATGCTGTACTGTTTGTATACAGGAACATTGCTTGTCAGTATATCCTCCAGTTTAGAGTATAAGTTCATTTACCAGAAACATTTCATCACATATTTTAATAAGCAGAGCATGTCATATAGAGGTTGGCCTACCATAGTTTTTATGGATATACATACTATGGAGTTAAATTATGCCACAGAAAGCCATACAGTGTTACCTTCGTTCAACTGCAGGCTTCTCAATTTGCAGGAAACATAAAAGCACTTTGGAGTTAAAAAAAAAAAAAAAATCACCATATCTAAGAGGTCCTCAGATCATAGGGGTCATGAAAGAACCCATTGGCCTCTTACCTGCAGTAGCTGGTCAGCTTACCAGAATAGTCTGCGCTCTCTCTCTCTCTCTCTCTCTCTCTCTCATAGCTTCCAAATTGCTCACACTCACAGGTCTTCAAAAGAAAATGGTGCACTCATGGCCAGAGAGAAAGAGAGAGAGAGGTCCCTTATTAGCTCTGATGGCCTTAGACGGCACTCAGAAGAGAGAGCTAGGAGAGGTCGCTGCCCTGTCTGATTAGCCTTTCTATGTATTAATAAAAACATAAATATGTGAATATTTAAAAATGACAAACTAGGCTATATTTCTGTAAACTGGTAATGTATTTATTGTTGGAATAGGCCTAATTCTAAAATATTCTTATAGGCTTATGTGTAATGTAGCGAAGTTGCTCCTGACATACAGTGTTTTCCTGAATGCTTAATGTTTTTAATGTATTTAATGAGGCGCACCTTGGTTATTCTTTGCCTACCTTGTTTTTTTTCCCTTTTCATTGGATTCCACTGTTATTGTTTGGCTATATCAATGATGTGGGAAGAGTTGGAATATATCTCAATGCTTCCTAAATCTACATCACAATTCGAGATCTAAAGAATATATGGATGGCACACCAAGGTTTACAAGTTTCAAATATCAATACTGATCACCACCAAAATGTAGGCTAATAATCTGTTCCTTGCCCAAATACCTAACGTCCAATTTTCATCCAAATCCAAGTCATGGTGTAGCCTAGCCTACACAAACAAACACAGGCTACAAAGTGTCAAATGTGACAAAACATAACCTCCTTGATAGAGGTAAGTTTGTTTAGCCTTCTCATAAACTGGTTTGGGGTAGCCTACAAGAAGTTTTCTCATTTTCAACAAAGACTGCATTAACAGTTGTAGCCTACTGCACAGTCACGACAGGTAGATGAGTAATGTTCAAGGCTAAAAACTGTTCCTGAGCCTCCCACTCCGGAGCTGTCAAACGAGAAGCCATGTTGAAATTTGTTACAACTGTTTTCTGAATGAGTCAGCTGACTTTGCTATGCCGCTGTGTTGCGCTGAGTTGCGAGAGACAAGTGGTACCGAGTTTGGCGTGAGAAGCGTCAGTTTGGTGATGGATGTTTTCGCCTGGGTTTGAGGAAACAACTGAGTTTGAGTTGTTTAGCATAGTTTCTGATCAATTTTAATTTATTCTCTTTACAGAACTTGGCTGCAGATGTAGCATATGCCTACTTAGCATCAAATTACAAACTTTATTTTGGTCTCGCTGTTGCTGTTGCTGCAGCTGCTCTCTCACGAACTTAGAAGGCTGTAAAGAAGAAGAACAGTTCTGGCAAATAATAGACAACAAATCCAGGCTACAAGCTGTTGTCGAGTTTAGGTAGTTGACAGCTCGGGATTCGGGATGGAATGAAAAAGGGGTTTATATCAGTACGTTACAGTGAAATGTCAGCTGCACTCATCAAATTATAAACTAACATAACGTTAGCTGACAGTCGGATACCGTTAGAGGTAGAAAATGGAATGTCTTGGGCCTGAGGAGAAACTCTTGCGATACGCAAGAGAAGGGGATTTTCAGCAGATCCAGAACTTAATTCAATCGAAGATGAATCAAGAACTTGACCTCAATATTAATTGTCGAGGTGATTTTACCAGTTCAGGCAAATTACTGACTTGAAAGTGTAACTATATTCTTCAGTGGAGTGGATTCACTAGGCCTTTCCTTTTTTTCTCCTAAGGTGGAAGCAAAACAAATTCAGGATGGACACCCTTACATCTTGCATCATATTTTGGCCACAAGAAGGTTGTGGAAGAGTTACTTAAGGTCAGTAAAACTGGCCATAAATGACATCCAGGAAGGCTTTTCTTTTTAAAGTAGTATTTAATGTCTTTATATTGCCTAGGCCTATATCTTTTTCTTATCTATCTATCTATCTATCTATCTATCTATTTATGTATTTATTCAGTCATCTATTTATTTATTTTTATTTACTTATTTATTTACTGTTAGACAAAGTATATACTGTCTAGCCACATGATGCCTTTTTTGTGATGGCACAAAAATGTTGCACCATTCGATGAATTGTGTTGTTTTATTTCTCCAAAGGCTGGGGCTGATATGAATGCACAGAATAAAATGGGAGATACTCCCCTTCACAAAGCTGCACTGAGTGGCAGGAAGGTAATTCCACCATCACTGTGCGCCGCGGTCTGAACATTGTTTGCATGTCTCTGTATATCCCTTAGTATACAGATTAAAACTTTACCATCCTGCAGGAGATTGTTTTGTTGCTGTTACGATATGACGCGTGTGCTACTGTAATCAATGGGTCTGCACAAGTCCCCAAAGATGTTACCGAAGACGACGAAATCATCACCATGCTGGAAGGTATGTGCACAGGGCAGACATAAACTGAATAAGTGTTCACTTTGATGCTGTGCTATCGCATCTATAGTCTTACTGTTTTTATCACAGCTGCCCAGAGGAGAGAGGAGAGAAAACTAGAGGAAAAGCTTCTGGATGCGGCGAGAGAAGGGGACAGCGCGACACTGTCACAGCTGGTCAGCCAAGGGGCAGAGCAATACTGTTTACAGTTTTGATGTGTGTGATGGTGCTTTTCAATGTTTGCAAATGTGCTCCTCTTTTTTTCCTTTCAACCCACAGCTGAGCAGCAAGAGGCCTCCGGATATTCACTGCAGAGACTTGTTGGGAAACACGCCTCTGCACTGTGCGGCCTACAGGGGGCAGAAGCAGTGTGTCATTAAACTGTTGAAGAGCGGCGCCATCCCCACCCTGAAAAACAAAAATGGTACAGTCTTCCCATTATGTCATGTTTGCTTTCAATTAAGTAAAATATAAAGTGTTTCTATTTTGTTTTAACAATCAAATTTCGGATGATGTCATCTGTCCTAAATGCCAAATAGGGGACCAGTCAGTTTTTCTTAGCTACACTTGTACATCATATAATTTTCCATTTTCCATCATTTTCACATTACATGTTCATTTGCCCTAATTGTATGAATGTAGAGCAGGACTATAGAAGGTATTTGGCTTATTATTTTTAAGCAGCATTTTATATTTGTTATTACCATAACACTTCAGAATATTATGTTGATGGATTTGTGATGGATTGAAAATCAAGCAGCAATGTGATATCACTCTGACACACTTGCATTACTTGGCAGAGCAGTCTGTGTTTGATCTCACGAACAGTCAGGAGATCCGACTCATTCTTGAAAGCAGTCAGGAGAAAGTGAGTACTTCACTCATCAGTGCTGTAAGAGTGTCCGTTCTGTCTTTTTGTTATTGTTGATTGATTGATACTACTGATAAACATCAACAGAATCAGTATTAAATCTTTACCGTGTTCAGTAACTTTATAAGAAAAGTTGTGTAAAATTATGATCTGTAAATGATTATACTGTGGTAACCATAGGTGTGCGGCTGTCTCAGAGTTTTGTGTGTCTACAAAACAGCCTTCTAGTCTTACAGATTGTAAAAACTGCTACAGTTCATGCTGCCAAATGCTGAACATGTCCTCTCTACCCCACAGACTGCTGCCTTTACCGTCCAAATGTTTGAAGGCCCTCTCTGGAAGGTACTGTATGCGAGGAAGGACATTGAAACTTTGTATTGACAGGGATGATTCTGTGAGACTCATATTTCTTTTCCCTCTCTTTTAGAGGTCTCATTTTTTGGGCTGGAGATCACACTGGGTAGTGCTAAAAGATGGTATTTTATCATGGTACCCTAAGAAGTAAGATTCCTCAAAAGCCCACAGCCTACATTTTGGCACATAGACACACACATGCGCGCACACACACACACACACACACACACACATACATACACCTACCTAAAACCATGCCCAAGCACATATGCTCACACCTGTAGGAACATCAAAGCACAGTCTCCATTAGGTGGCCTGCCCCTCTCTGTCATCTCATGTTCTTTCCTCACATCTCATTTTTTTTATGATGACCTCATTGCCAGTCATGTTGTGGAATCAGATACTACAAGCCAGCCTGCCCATATTACAACCGGTCCCAGCACTTTTTGATCACATCACCACCTGTGTGTGTGTGTGTGTGTGTGTGTGTGTGTTAGAGAGAGAGTGAGAGTCACCCCTTACTCCACATAGCTATCAACATCCAATTTGTTCTACTCTTTAACTATGCTACTTAGGAGTCATTTGGTTCTTCTGTATTTGCGTCTACTAACAGAACATCACATGTGTTCAAATAAAAAGTGAACTATTATCCCCTAAATTGTAAAAGCTCTCAATAATACTCCTCTAATTGCTTGCTTTGACTCCCTTTGACTCCCTTTTCTCCCAACCGTTGTGTCTTTGTGCTAACTGTAGATCTGATGCCGATGAGGAGACGCATAAGCAGGGCAGCCAACCACTCGTGAGGGCTCACTGCATGGTACTGTAGATAATGCCAAGTGTGCATCAGCTCAGAGTAGTTCACAGTGTCAAACTGTTCTGTTTACATTTTAAAAAGCATACTTTTTTCGGGGCATTTCATACATCATATTCCACATCACATCACATTTCCCTCTAAATGTTATCACTTTTTTTATTTCAGTTCAAAGCTTGGGATAAGTACTTTTTCACTGTGAAGTGTTTTGATGGCAGTGTGCATACCTTTAAAGTTTCTTCTGGAAAGCATCCAGAGGCTCTCAGGAAGGTAAGCATGGATTTTGTGTGTTTATAAAACGCACAGTATTAAAATGACATTGATAAAGTAGTACTGGTAGTTGTTGGCTCGTGTGTGTGTGTGTGTGTGTGTGTATGAAAATGACGTTGATAAAGTAGTACTGGTAGTTGTTGGCTCATGTTTCTGTGTGTGTGTGTGTAGAAATGGCTGGACGCCATCGGCGAGCATTCTGCCTGGAGTACGTACCACAGTGCGTCGGAACAGGCCTGCGATGAGGAGGACGAGATAAATGTGGAAGACAATGATGCCATGTCCTCCGGAGATCTCACTGACTCCCTGATGGTGAGCCAATCTCCTCAGGCTACACACACACACACACACACACATGCACACACATGAACACACACACACACATGCACACACACACATGCACACACACAAACACACACACACACACACACACACACACACACACATACACACACTTTACACACCTCTGCACGCATGCACACACCCAC
>JASCQY010000102.1:5990066-6005588 GCA_030264315.1 Sardinella tawilis | reverse complement strand
AGAGAGAGAGAGAGAGAGAGAGAGAGAGAGAGAGAGAGAGAGAGAGAGAGAGAGAGAGAGAGAGAGAGAGAGAAGTGTATGTAAACCTGTGATGTGAGCACATTACCAATGTGCATTTGTCCCCTGGTGTGCCTCTAGAACGCTGTGGATGAGGAGCCAGAGGAGATGCCTCCCCCAGATGCGGAGACAGTCCAGGTCATCCCTGGCAGCGAACTTGTCTGGAGAATATGCCCCCGACCAGAGAACTCAGCCCAGGTGACTCACTCACACTGAGCTATTGATCACCAGTAGAGGCACACGAGTACCAAACATCTTGTGTGTGTTGTGTTGTTTCTAGTTTTTGTTGTGCTTGTGATATGTTCATTTAATTACGGATTTAGTACAGATTCTCTCTTTTCTCTCATTATTAATGTTACCATTATGAATGTACAGTATTTGCAAGACTGTCAGTCATTCTTTTCCACAGTTCTACGCCTTCTCGACCTTTGCCATGCAACTGAATGAGCTGGAGAAGGACATGGAGGGAGTCCTGCCCAGGACGGACTGTCGCCTCCGACCCGACATTCGTGCAATGGAGAATGGAGACATAGGTCAGGATACTTGAATTTCATTACTGCACATTTCCCCAACAAACAGCAATGCACCTTAAAGGAAAACTCTGGAGTCGATCAGCCCATATCCCATATCCCTGTTCTCTGATGCTGCCGAGTGATGTTGATGGGCATCAATGGCATATGGTACAATGTAGAGCGAATTTGTGGACTGGCAGCTAACACTAACTCATGGGGCATACAATAGGAAAACGAATCTTTCTTGCCCTCAAGACTTGCCCTCAGCCGGTGATTTATGTCATGCCAAATTCTGACATTCTCTTATCTACTGACAGCATTTGGCAATGTGAAGCAACAGGGCTACAGGTTGATCGGATAATTCTTTCAACACTCACAATGTTTAGAATACCAACTTCCACATTCCACATGGAAATGGAGCTCGATCAACTCCATCCATCCAACGATAGTCAGCAAACACAGACTAAAGACACCATCATCTCCAGACACCTTTGGGTGGAGGCTTCATGTCTAATAGATGTGTACTGGATAAAAAATGCTATGAATGGCCATTGATTGCAAATGGATGCATGCATGGTCCAATCCCTCCCTGATTGTCATTAAATAAGCGTCTGATGCTTGTGCAGATCTTGCCAGTGCTGAGAAGAAGAGGCTGGAGGAGAAACAACGAGCAGCTCGGAAAAGCCGCTCCAAATCCAACGACGACTGGAAGACCAGGTTAGTGCGGCTTTGCTGCTACAATACCTGCGGAGATGCTTTTGTCTGAAGTGAGCTCTGTACATACAGTATAACATGCAATGAGCAAAGATTTGCTAAGATGCTTGGAAGAATAAATGCGTAAGACATTTTTGTAATTAAAATAAGAAATGACTTTTGCAGGCTCAGGTGAATGAAAGATCATTAAATTGAGTGAGCCAACAATGTACAGTGCATTCTTATTTTAATTAACTTGTAACTATTACTACTGTATGTCACTAATCATACAATAGACACTGATTTAATATACTTCTGTTGAACAATAAACTGATCCAGTGGCGGGTATTGAGGTGATCAGAGGCGTTTCTGTTGATCAGTGTAATACTGCACATCAATGGCAGCTTAGATCTTGTCTTGTGTCACCCTGTCTTTCATTGGCTGCTTGTTGGGTCGGTGAAGAAACCCTGCCCTCGGCCCCAGGTTTGACAACTACAGTCACTTTGAGCTCCACATAGACTTGATTGCAGTGGCTTCTAGTGTGAACTCAGAATGCTTTAGCAACTCCCATAGGGTAGAAAATGAAATGCAGATTTTTAATAAAAGTCCTAGTTATGCTGCTTGCTTTTTTTTTACAGTGTGCCTTTGTGTGGACTCTGTCTTGGAGTGCATGGAAATAATTACATGTTCACCATCAAATTAACATTCTTTTTGTTTATTTTGTTTGTTTGTTTTCCTTTGATTCCATTCCCAGGTGGTTTCAACAGGGACCAAACCCTCACAATGGAGCTCAGGACTGGGTCTACACCAATGGCTACTGGGACAGAGACTACACTCAGATCCCCGACATCTACTAGCAGACTTCTTCCCACAGTGTATAGGCATCCACTCTGCTCACAGACTCTATTCATGTAAACTCTAACTCGGTTCTTGTCTGTATCCGTGTGTGGGGGTGTGGGTTTGCCCTGAGAATTGCACAGAGGGTACATAGCTGTTTAATCACATAATGAAATGTCAGAACGTACTAGGAGTGGTCGAAAAAAAAAACAACAACAAGAGAATAAGATAAAAAGAAAGAAATCTGACTGACTGAACAAATCAACTCAGGCAAAGTGGAACTTTCAAGGTTAAACTGTAGCTGGTTTAATCCAGTGATGGTTGGTGAGAGTGTAGGACCATGCACACCATCCATAGCCTATAATGGTCTTCCTTAAAGCACAAACATTGGGCCTTCAGTGTGATTTTGCTGTAATTGACCAAGCTCATTTGCATTTACCTCCTAAAATAGGTCTGCTCTAGACTGCAGACAGCTGTACTGTAGGTTTTCGGTTGTTTTTGCTTCCTCTTTGTTCTTGTTCACTTTTTTATTTCACTTTTGGAAATTACATCAGCAGGTATGATAGATTATTTATTACTTTCTTCCTCCATATCTTCTTCACCCTAAAAACGACAGGGATAACTTGTACAGTACCAGACATTTTTACTTGAAGTCTCTCTCTCTCTGTATATGCCATTTGACAAAAGGTGAGCGACATGTTACTGCAGCTCATAATGCTGTTGTCAAACTCTAAACTTTGAAAAGTAATGTAGCTACTAGACTGTTTCATATATCTTTACTTATATTCTTCAGAAAGGAGTTGCGTAATTAGCAATTGCTAGTTTTGTAGGCTGACTCTGGTCAGTGCTGTCTCAGAAAGTCTTAAATCGCGTTCAGTTGTATATTTTTTTTTCCAAATGTATTATTTAATGCCGCATGTACACAGGTTGTTTGTACACAGAGAAGCATAGATTCTTGCAATAGGCACAGTAGCTTTTTTGTCCGATGGCACATTTAGTATTTGTTGACTATTTGTTTGTGCAGTTTTATCATAAGATGAGAGTTGTGTGTGTAATTGCGTGTGAGTGCACAGTACGTGTGTGGGTACATCAATGCATTTATCTCATTTATGACTTTAAATCTTATTCATATCATAATTTCAACCTCTATTAGTTAAGATATTAAATATGTCATTGATAAAGTAATAAATAGGTGTTGTGCAGACTTAAAAGTGGAAATGCTGTAGACCTATAGACTTATCCTTTTGCCTCTTTAAATAGAGAATTGACTGTTATTAACTGCATCAAAAGAAGTCGTGACGCTGTAATTTGATTGTTCAGTGATATGCTGACCAGTTGCCACATGGAGAGATTCTGCAGCACTGTAATGCTATGAATTAGTGACAACCCATGACCTTCTCTAACCCCCCCAAAAGTAACTTGTCTGCCTGTCTTTGGACACTCATCTTCACCTTTACTATGCAAACATGTATTGCACACACAGCTCTCCTCCGACTCCCCCTGGTGGCTCCTGTGTGCACTGACCGCTCTGGCATCTACTGTATGTCTTTGACATGTGGCTGCTGAGTAACATGTTCATAAATTGTACTATAAAAAATTGATGTGGGGCCTTTGTGGCCTGAAATGTGTTTGTGCGTATTTTTCTCATTCTTTGTCAATATCATGTAAACAAGGCATTTCTATTGTTGCTAAATAAAGGCTTAATATTAACTTTATCCATCTTTGTGGTGTTGTTGAATTTGACAAGCCATTGGCCATCTCAGGCTAAAACAGCCCTGAAGAACAAATTTTGCATCTATATTCTGTTTATTAGCCATTCAAGGTGAAACTATATACTGTGTGTCTCACTTCTTGTTCTGGTCAGTGCGATGCATGGCAATTCGAAGCACAGCTGGCGAATAGACAGTGTGGCCCTCGTCAGTAGTGAGCTGCAGGAACTGAGCCTGACTGTTCCCCCCTTGAGTGGCAAAGAGGCTGGCTGAGGGGATGGAGAGGGACAGGAGCCCTGCCGCGTCGTCCCGTCTCACACTCACCGACTGAGCGGGGCCCCCAGGAGCGCCCAAGAGGGGTGTCGTTTGCTTGGTCTTGTCGTCGATGCACAACAGGAAATTAGGCAGGCTGATTTCCACAGTGTCAGTGTTCGGGAGGGATGCTGCGGGGCAAACAGAGTTGGTGGCAGCCTGGGCCGAAGGGGGCATAGGTTGGGTTCTTTGAAGGTGTAGGGTGTGATCAGGATGCTGGACTGGCCCCTCCAGAGCCCCTCCAGGGGGGGCCTGAAGCAGGTCATAGCTGGAGGGCTGAGGTGACCTTTCGGCCATGAGGACATTGCCAGGCCCGAAGGAACGGATGCAAGCCCTGCCATTGAAAGGTGGCTGGGACAAGACCTGGGTACACAACTTTCCCTCTTCGCTGCTGTCAGGCAAGTGGTATAAAGTCCAAACCTGATTAACTGAGCTCTTGAGAACAGGACTGATGCAAGTGCCTGGTCCAGTCACAGGATCCGGAATGTGTTCTTGCTGCCCCTCATCTGAAAAGTAATACAGCCAAGTGGCATCAATCAATCTCCTCTAAACACATAATTACTGTATATCATTAGTTATGTATTTGAACCTATTTCTGTTGTACCACATGTAGAATTTGGTGTTTAAATCAAAGCATAATTGAAAACAACTACTACAGCTTTTAACCCCATTACCACACAGGCTCCTAATCAAAAATATTGCAATTTTTCTTAGATTAAGTTGTGTGTTTGAATTATGGGTCAGAGAGGAGGATTATTAATTCCTGGATTTCTGACAGGATAAAATAAACTGAATCCATCTATGCATGAATGCATCCGAGGGGCTAAGAACACTGCACCTTGTGCACTGTCAGTCTGTATGCCCTTTGTTGGTGGAGCTGTCGTCTCATCTCCAGAGCAGGGGGGGCCTGGGAGCTGGCTGCCTGAGGCAGGGCTCTCATCTCCCTGCGTGCCTCTGGATGCTGGATCCTCCGTGTCCAGGCCTGGTGCCTGAGTGCCGGCATGCACACAGCCTGCAACAACAAACAGACCACAGCACAGCACAGCAAATCAAAACAGCATCTGCAATTTGGCAGTCTCCTGTTTGTATGCTCTCACTGTGGGAGGTTCGTCCTGATTATGGATCACACTGTGTCATTTCAAATAAAAAATAAATACCTGTTGTATACAGTCATTTATCCAGTTGGATGTGGTTTCAAGAAAACATTACAAGGTAGTTTGTGTATGTGTATGATGCTTCTGGGGAAAGGCATTACCTAACACAGGGGCAGCTCTTAAAGAAATGACAGGGGATGTCGCCCTGTCTGTCTTTCCTCTGGATATACTCGAATCCTGCACCTGACTGGGAATTGAATTCATGGCCTCCAGTACACTTGGATGTTCCACAGAAGAAGAGAGTGTTTGAGGAGGTGCATCCACTGACGACCCTGCTATTCTCTCCTCAGAGAGGACCTGTCTAAGGGGTGACGGCTTTAAGATGTCATCCACCAGATCAGAAGTCCCCATGACCAAACTGAATTCATCTGTGATTGTCCCCGTGTTGTCATATACTACAGTCTCCTGTCGGGACGCTGGGGAAGACGCTCTGTTGTCTACACTGCCCTCTGCTGGCTCACATGAAGACTCTTCTGTGATGTCTTTTGTACATCCTATTGAAGCGGCCTCCGTGTCCTTGGGGACAGCAATCTCTGCAATGTCAGTCTTGTCAAGGTTGTCTGTCTCTATGTTTTCAAACAGACCACTCTTTAATAAGCACTCTTCCCTCTCAGAAGAAGAATCAGTCTCATCATAGACCACAGATGGGGCTTCAGGAGCTCCATCACTGGCTGATGGCTGCAGGGCTGGTGCTTCTTCACTGTCCAGTCCAGTGTGTTGAGGTGAAGCAGTCTGTGACTGCAACACTCCAGCTTGTGAAACCTCTGCAACAGGAGCCAGCAGATTAGTGTTAGTAACTACAGTACATGCGTGTAAGTGTGAATGTGAGCGCCATCAGTCAGGCTTCAGATTATGTTACAAAACAAATCCATTATTCAGTATTTGCACTGCACTCCTTGACTAGCCTTTCATACATGAACACTACCTTGTTCTGGACAGGTGACAGGAGAAAGTACAGGTGACACCTCTGTCTGTAGTGTATGTGGTGGTGGTGGTGGCGCTGCTGCTGTCTCAGTGATCTCGCTCAAGTTCTCCACACAAGAACTGTTGACAAGGGTTGTGTTGTCCTTATTCTCTTCTGTTAGCTCTGAAAGGAACCTTTCTGCAGTATGAGTTCCACAATCTTCCACGGTAACAGACACCACATCCTCATGGAACATGTTCTCTGCACTTTCTGGACATTGGTTGATGGAGATTCCAGAGCTTTCATCTGGTGGTGTGTCAGTAATCTCGCTCCAGTACTCCTCACAGGAGCTGCTGACTAAGCTCACGCTTTGCATGTTCTCTTCTTCTACTTGTTCAGAGGCTAAACTTTCAGTCGAGCAAGTCCCAAAATATACTTGTGTCACTGATTCCACATCATCTTGGAGCACATTTTCTGCTCTTTCTATAAAATAGCTGCTTTCACTTCCTGAGCTTTCAGTCAGTAAAACTGATTCTGCACTGCTAGCTGTAGTGAGAGCATCCTCAGTATATGGTTGCTGTGCTGATGTGTCTTCATCTCTCTCTTCTGGTGAAACTGCGTCACAAGTCATGCATGCAGCGTTGCTTGCATTCCGATCATCCTCTTCAGTGGCGCTTGTCAGACCGATGTGCTCACTGACCAAGTCTGACGTCTCCCCAGGTTGATGTTGTCTGAAAGGTAGCGGTTCAGGGTAGTCTGCCAAAGACTCAGGTACTGCCTTCACTAAAGTCAAATGATAAGCATCAGCAAGTTCACTTGTGTTAATGTGAAAAGGACATTCCCCTGGTGTCTGTGGAAGCAGTGGTTCAGAGTTTTCTGCTATAGATTGAGGCATTTCCGTAGCAAGATTCAAATTATCTACATCCAAAGTCTCACTTGTGTCCATGTGAACAGGACTTTCCTCAACAGATGATTCTTGTGCTCCTGTGTTGGCATCTATTTCAGTGTTGTCACTTTGTGAGCTTTCAGCCGAGAAAACTGAGTCCGCGGTGGGAGCAGTATTGAGAGCATCTTCAGCAGATAGTTGCTGTGCTGTTATGTTTTCATCTCTCTCTTCAGTGCAGCGTGGGGATGGCAACTCGCATGGCATGCATGCAGTGTTGCTTTCAGTAGGACCATTCTTATCAGCAACTCTTGTCAGACCAGTGTGCTCATTGACTGAGTCTGATGTCTCCCCGGGTGGATGTTGTCTGATAGGTGGGGTTTCAGAGTAGTCGGACGAAGACTCGGGTGTTCTCTCAACTAAATGCAAATTATCTGCATCAGCAACTTCACACATCTGAATAGGACTTTTCACCTGCATCAAAAATTCCATGTTTTCCTCCAGTGTCTGTGGAGGCAAATTTCCCAGTTTGTTGACATCCTCTCTTTCGTCGCTTTCAGGTATGTGTGCGCCGGAGCGTTCCGCTGGTAATACTGACACCCCAGCAACTGCAGCGCCAACAAGAGTCTCCTGAACAGACAGTTCTTGAGTTGATGCCCCTTCCCTCTCCGCTGCACAGATTGGAGACGCTCTCTCAGAGACGGGCCTAACAGCCAGAGATGTGTCTGCTTGACAAACACACTCCACTGAAATACAAAGAAATCCCACATTACATTGCACATCATAGTTTTATGCAGCAAAACCCTTATAGGACTCCTTTTAAACCAATAGTTGTTATAAACTAGGTGATTACATAGAACTGATCAATGCTTAAGATGTGGGCATTCGTGCCTGCTAAATGGGAGGAGTCTGTAGACACATCCTGTGATTCATCTGCCTTCCTTGTGACTCCATCTACAACAGTCACAGCATGAGATGACTACGTTAGCCCTTAAGTGACACCAGAAACATGTTGAATAAACATGACAACAGCACTGAATTAACCTCAGAAGCATACCTGACTCAGTATCTACATATGTTCGGGAAGGATTGTCACTTTCAGTTATCTCTCCAAAATTTTCAAAAGATTCCTTGTTGTCATCCAAAGCCTCCACCACCTCAGCTAGACATTCTTCAGATAACTGTTTTACAATGGATTTGATTTTCTCTGTTGATACAGCACTTTTCTCTGTTCCTGCCATCACTGGCATTTGTTTATGGTCAGACTCAACAGACAAATCATCAAAGCTCAGCGGTTGTGAATCAGGCTTTGATGCACTCTCAGATGCTTGTTCACTTAAACTTTCAATATTGACAGCTGCTGTGTTGTCCTCCGTATGTTCAGTTGGACATTGAATATCACTCCTTGCTGTGATGTCGTTTCTTGCTGGCTCAGCTGAAACTGGACATTCTATGACTTTGAAACAAACGTATCAAAAAATAAAATCAATCCTGAGTGAGCATAATATTTACTTGTAACATAAACCATGTCAACAGACAACAACAACAGATACCTGTTATGGATGTCTCTGGAGATATCCTGGGCGACATATCTGTGTCTGATTCCTCTGATCTATCACATGCCTTTTCAACATCATCTACACTTTTAACCATATGTGCTGAAAACACCTTGACGATGCTTCGTTTCGATGATATTTTCTTAATTGTGAATGTCTCTTGGGATTCTTCGGGGAATATAATAACATAAACTGCTTTCAAAATCTATCAAGTCTAATATATTATTGAGAAAAGCTTACTTCACTATAATACTGTAGAAGCTTATTCAAGTGTGTTTCTGACTGTCTGTCAGCCTACCTGCCATTTTCAGTGTTTTTGTATGCTCTTCTACCTCTCCTGTAATCTGTTGTGTTGTGCTGAGAGGCTTGTCTGCTGTCTCTGAATTCTGCAGCTCACCACATTCTGCACCCACTGGGGACTGTGGAGGAAGAAAATCTTCCATAGATGGAACTCTTTCAAACACAACCATTCCGCCTGAGTCCATCTCAAGACAGCAGTCCTCTGTCCCTTCTAAGTCGGTCAAAGATGATGTCCTAGTCATGCTGGACCTCACAGAGGAAGCTGTGGACGGGCGGCTGTCACAGTGGAACATTATTGCTTCTGGAAGATTCTCTGAGTGAACTATGATGACATCAGCTGGTGGTGCCCTCGCAGAATCAATCAGGACAGTTCCCTGGATCTCTGTGAAGTCGCTCCTTGATGGAACCCTCTGGAAGACAGCTGATTGAACCCTGGCTAGAGGAGGGTCATCGGGGCTGTTTGTACTCTCAGCCTGTGCCAGGTATGGCTGAACATCTACAGGCATACACTCAATGACAGCCAAGGCATCATCCGCAAGGTGACAGCTAAGCAGGCTCACAGAGTCAGTCGTGTATGGGTCCTGATACACCACTGCAGGCTCCCCACAGGGTAACCTGACAGGAGCTACATCTGGGGAACCTCGCCAACTTCTCACTGTAACTTGGCCACGCTCTAATTAACATAAAAAAAAAAAAATACTTCCACTACCAACAATACAGTATTAATGTCAAGGAAGTAATGCAGTGCATTCAATTGTCTTGATAAAATAGAGGCGATAGTGACAAGACATAAAGGGAATTGCGATATTAGCCTGAGATAACAAATAGCCTATTGAGTGTTACTTTACCTCGCATTTTCTGGTAAACATGTATGACCTTTCTAAGGTCTCGGCAGGGAGCATCTGTGTGTGATTTGTAGACACAACAACATTTAGGCCTTCTCGGGCCGTGGAAACCTACAGTTCACAAAAGTAGTCTACACTTAACGTAGATAAGCATTCTTTCTCGTACACTTAACGTAGATAAGCATTCTTTCTCGAACTTTATTGTTCAACTTGGAAATAAAATGACTGACTGACAGAAATTCGATTTGTCGACATTATAGCTACGACTTACAGTCTCTGTGCTCAAAAAGGTCCTTGCAGTACGCAGCGATAAAATGCTGTATATGCTGCGGGTCCTCAAGTCTTATTGCACGACACAAGCATTCCAGCATACTTTTCAGGCCATACGGAATTAAAAGTGTCGGGCGGGGGACATTCCAGCTCGCCATCTGGGGAAGCACCGAGAACAGTAAGAACATTTACATTATGCTACCATTGAACGACTTTATGATTCGAAGTTATATTTCATCGTGAACTGGGCCTACTTTGATGGGACGGAGCTTCTCCACCGAGGACCACAAAGACACTATTACTCAGATAGAACGGATAAAAAAAATCGGTCACCATCGCCTACGTCACAATAACGTCGTTGAAATAAATATCACTCTTTGATGACGAGGGGAAAAAATGGCGAGAAAAGACTTTTTCTCCTACATTAATTCAACTGCTAGCTATTATCTCTGTTATAATGGTCTGTCTAATCAGATTGTCTTTAGTTTAAGAGGTTAGTCTAAAAATAAAGGCAAGAGTGGTGTCCACCATTAAATAGTTTATTATATTAATTAGAAAAATCTTTATCCACTTGTCTTCTCACAATCTTCTGAATCCATCTCTGCATACTAGATCTGTGAGAGAGACTGAGAAAGGTATTAAAAGATATTAGGCTACTGATGTGTGGCATATTACAATGTAACAGTACTTTGAGGCCATTTGAAATTTAAATTATAACAATTAAAACCAATTAACAGCAGGTCTCCAGGGCATATTTAACTAGCGAATAAATGTTTTATTTAAATTTAGATTCCTAATTAATTACTAGGCTATCATTAAATGTCTCACATTTTTGCTTAAGTTTAATGATTGATGGCTTAAAACATAAGCACACTTTAAGATTAATTTGATTAGGATGTTTAATTCAAATATGAAAAAAGTTAAAGTTATATGTACATATGCATGAAGCTTTAAGTATTCCTATTTATTTTTTCCACAAGTACTTGTATTGTACATGCTGATTAACACTTTGGATGAATGTGACAATTTGGATTGTGTGTGGACCTCCTGTTTTAGGGTTTAAAGGATGGCATTTCATCCTCCCTCGGAGGTATGGGTCCAGAATGAAATGAAGAACAGCCAAATACAGGGGGGTAAAGGGACCTGGGAAATCCTGTGGAGGACTATTCATCCACAGGTAACCGGGCAGGGTCAGGGTTATCACCAGCGGAGTCAGAACTAATGGGGCGATTTTGGCATGGAGTGCATGGGACTTGGCGGGGAGCACACGCCCTCAGAGGACAACCAGGTGGGCCAGCATGACATCTCCTGGGCATTGCTGGTTCCCGCCGTCCCATATTAGGCCACATGAAACATGGACAAGGTGGACCCCAGGGGAATAGCCCCAGAGTGGGCCAAAAAGGGTAAGGGGGCAAATGCAGGGGACGTGGGAACCACAAGGGTCCTTGGGGATACCACCCACAGTGGGGCATACAGGGAGGGTGACAGCAGTGAGCCTCAGATTGCTGGCACCAGGGTGCTCCAGACGGGCAAGTCTGAGTTTCAGGCTGCTGCTGTGCCTGTGGCTGCGTTTGTGGTTGAGACTGAGCTCTGTTAGGGGCAGAGAGAGGGCTGTCCCTGTCTCTACTGACAAAGAGAGCCCACCTCTTTCTGTCATCCGTGGTGCCTTGGCTGGTGCCCGAAGAACTTTCCCTGAGCTGAGAAGAGAGTTGCTCCGTGACAGCCTCTATACAAACACAAATATAAATTATCCACGAAACTATTTAAATATAATAATATGAAATCATGTGCATTGCATAGTGAGAGAACACCCATTTTTTAGAAACTGAATCTCACCTGTTTTGGCATCTGCTGGATTGTTCTGGGCGGAACAAGTTGAGATTTTGGCTTCCTGTTGTGCACTGGTGGTGTTAATATGATTCCTGGGGGGGTCTTTGAGTGGATGGGCACAGGCAGTGGTGGTGGTGGTGCCTTTTGCTCCTGAATTCCGAGCCTGTTTTGTAGCTTCTGAGGGTCTTGTCCTTATGTCAGTTTCTTTTTGCACTGACTGAGAGATCTCAGGATGACATGGCCCTGACTCCACTTGTATCTTCACTTCATTGACCTCTACCACTCTTTGCTTAGCCTCTTTGACTGACACATCATTCTGCATTTTAGGCTGGCCACTGGCATTTGCTTCTCTGGCCATTTTTATTAATAGCTCTGATACATTTTTGTCATTTCTAGGTTTCTGGTTCCCCTCCGGCAGAACTCTATGTTTGTCATCTCCAGTGGCCCCTGCAGTGTTACTACACTTGACCAGAGAGTTTGGCGGTGCTGTCAGTGGCACATTTGGTTTGGGTCCTTTGATGTTGGTACCACCCTCACATTGATGGCCCCATGAAAACAAATCTACTTCTTCGGTGATAGAGAGTTCGTTGTAATCAAGGTTGACATTTGAGGTGACACTGTACCCCTCTTTCTTGAGCTCATCTTCGAATCCATTCCCAATTATGCGATGAGCTGTTTTGAAGGACATAAATACAAAGTCAATATATTTAAGAGGAGGCCTGGTAGAAATTAAGTTTTATTTATTTGGCAGATTAGTCACTCTTGTGTGTGTGTGTGTGTGTGTGTGTGTGTGTGTGTGTGTGTGTGTGTGTGTGTGTGAGTGAGAGAGTGTGAGAGAGAGAGAGAGAGAGAGAGAGAGAGAGAGAGAGAGAGAGAGAGAGAGAGAGTGAGAGTGTGTGTGTGGGTGTGTGTATGTGTGTGTGAGAGAGAGAGATTGAGTGAGTGAGTGAGTGAGAGAGAGAATGTGTGTCATAGCTTACCTGTCCTGCCAGCATCTCGTACAGCAGCACTCCATAGGCCCACCAGTCCACAGAGCGTCCATAGGGTTGATATGCAATAATCTGTGGAGACAGAGAGAGAGAGAGAGAGAGAGAGAGAGAGAGAGAGAGAGAGATGGGGAGAGAGAGAATGAGAGAAAGAGAGGACGAGAGTTAGACACACACACCTATAGTCACGTACTGTATAGCGAACACACACACGTACACGTTCATGTACACACGTACAGTATGTAGTGCCAATGGTGCTCTGTTTGATTGCTCGACTATTGATTATGAGTCAGTGGTTTCACATGACGAGTAATATCACAGTCTTTTGGTGGTTCCCACAATCAATACAGCTCTCAGCATTTACGGTAGGAATCACAGCTGACCTCACACACACACACGCACGCACACACACACACTTGGTCTTGAAACTTCACAGCGAGTCTGGCAGCACCGTTAAAAGGCAGGGGTGCGAGCTGAAGGGTTTCACACTGTGCCCTCGCCAGACTGAGGAGTGATGACGGCCCAGATGTGTTTTACGATGGGCTTTGACACCATATGTCTCCCTCATTTGTGTCTCTGCCCCAGGGCATTATTCAATAGGCCAGGGACTGACGGCAGAGGAGTTTACATACTGTACACAGGCAATTCTCTTCATGCCTTTTCTCATTCGTCAGCATTTCAACCATTCAACCAATCACTTACGACTGTACAGTAGGTGCTTGCCCAATCCTAGCCGACTATAGGGAGAGTTGTAAACAGTGATGTGTGTAGGCTACTGACTGACAGTCACTCTCTCCTTCCAAGTCTACTGGTGAACTCAGTAATGCGACATTTGAGTTTCGGTGCACTGTATTTGAGTATCAGGGAGGAGGAGTACCGCTATTAGCCAAATTAGTCATTTTGTAAATCATGTGATGTTCTAATCTACTTTAAACTTTGACAACACTGTTATTCAGCAGTCTAATACTAATAAAACAACTTTGACTTGAATTATATTGAACTGAACTTTTCCTCCACTTGTACTGTGACCCAGAAAGAGATCAGCTGCATGACCCCCCCCCCCCCCTCCCATACCCTTCACCACCACGGAACCTGAAAATAGAGCCTCTGACACATATGTTCACGGGGGCTCGACATGATTCACACGCCGCGTCATTCCCACTTCTTCTCCGTCCCCCGAGTGGTGTGCACAGCGCAATCTGGAGAGGAGGAACGCGACTTCCGCGCTAGCGGGGCGGTGGACGGCAAGTCTGCGCCGCCTTGCCACGAGCAATTAGCCTCCGTCGGTTGCTTGGCCTTAATTAGCGGCTGCGCGTAGCGTAACGCAACTTAGCTTAGCGTCCGCCGCAGCTAACAGCTGCGCCGCTACCTCGCCAACCTGAGATGTGACAGATAGGGTCTAATTAAGCCGGGGTTGGTGAAGTGCCTGCTTGAGTCAGAGTCTGGTGAGTGAGAGCGCTGCAGGGTGGGGGGAGTCTGTGTGTGTGTGTGTGTGTGTGTGTGTGTGTGTGTGTGTGTGTGTGTATGTGTGTGTGTGTGTGTGCGTGTGCGTGCCTTGTAAAGTGTAGGAGCGCCTGAGAAGCTTCCTAAGAGTCACTCCAATTAGCCAACTGCGTGAGGAGAGTGTGCTCATGCTCAAACTAATTTCTCCCTCAATCTCTCCCCTCTCCCCTCTTTTCATCCTTCCTTCCATCCCTCCATCCCTCCCTCCCTCACACCTCCTCACAGAGACCTTGCTCTACTGGGATCACAGTGTCAGTGACACACGAAGCTGCAGCCTCTCCACACCATCTCCTTATTTACTCCATTACAGAGTGAACACAGCCATGCTGTGACAGACAAATATCAACTCTCTCTCTCTCTCTTTCTCTCTCTCTCTCTCTCTTTCTCTCTCTCTCTCCAGGTGAACATCCTGTAGAAAGGACAAACTCGGCTGAATGGGATTTTGACACAAACAAAAAATGTTTACATGTTTAAATAGACATTTCTTACACATTTCAATGCTTTTTTTTTCCCTTTCATTTTTTAACACTTAAGTCCAAGGCTGGTCCCAAACATTTTTAAAATTGTACACATTTCAGTCTGTCAGAATCAAAATCTATACTCTTCTGGTTCATGCCGCCACATGCGTGCACCACTTCTACACAGCAATCCCATTTAGCCCGGCAAATTACGTCTCCCGCTCCAGCCGTAGGAACGGGCGTACTGTAGCAAACGGTCCTGTTGCAGGGCTGCAGGTAATGTATAGGAGTCAATCTCGGGAGTGTGTGCGCATGCTGCAATAATTCGGCCAATTTCGTTTGTACAAAATAAATAACGTGCAGCCTTTCCCCCGCGGACCCGGGGCAGTAACTACCGCAGCGGCGGTAGCTGGGCCCAGCTATTCTTGGCTTTATGAAACACACCAGCATAAATTAATTACACATTAACTCTACCCTCCTTCCTCCTCCTCCTCCTCCTCATCCTCCTCCCCATCGCTGCCGCCCAATCCCACCGAGGCCGAGTGAGCGATGGCTGTCCAAACAGTGGGAGTCAGGGAGGAGAGGAGCCATCAATAAAAGATGGGCAATCGCATCATGCAGATGGGCACTGGGCCAAGGAGGAGGACGAGAAGGAGTGTGTGTGTGTGTGTGTGTGTGTGTGTGTGTGGGGGGGGGGGGGGGGGCACAGGGTG
>JASCQY010000102.1:5962600-5967905 GCA_030264315.1 Sardinella tawilis | reverse complement strand
GACACACACACACACACACACACACACACACACACACACACACACACACACACACACACACTCACACAGCACTGGGAGTGCTGTGACAATGTTGGTGGAGACTACGCAGATCTACGTGAAGATGGCGTGAAGGGAAAGGACACACACATCTGTGTCCAACAGCTCCAAGCAGCGGTTACAGTAATGATGGACACAAGCTAAATAACACAGGGGAGTGAGAGACTTTAACAAGGGTTCAAATCTGCCCTGATTCGCAACACCTACCAGGAAATCATCTCGACAGCCCTTGCTGACGCCCACTGTCTCGTTGAAAGCAAGGTGTCGATTGGTCCTCACTGAAGACACGCAGCCCTTCATAGGCTGACTCTGAATGTTGAACCTTTGAAACAGAAACAAGTGCATATGTTCATAAGTTCACTTGCTGTTCTCAAGAAGGAGAATCAATATGTACCAGCAGGAATGTTGCATTAGAAAATATAAAGGTAATACTCCAGATTAGGATACACATCAATTGTTAACCAGCATCTTACTTACATACAAATTAGTAACATACAGTACTAGCTATTCTCCTCTACTAGAATTTCTCCAATGCAAACTCCTATTTACTGCTTATTCATAATAAGTAAGTTAATTGTTGAATTATGATGAATTGTTTGAATATGATTAATATGTTTTGAGCAGTACAACAGGAACAATTATGGTCTACCATAGGCAGAGTTATGTATTAATAAGTGACTTGTAATGACTAACAAAATGGCTAGTATGTTATTCATTTGCATGGTAATTAGGTGCTAGTTAATGGTGAATATGTGTAAAATAATATAAAGTGTTCCCAAATTTAATTATGCTACAACAATTGCTTAAAAGGGAGGATGACTTTCTGCTTTTAATGTCACCTACTTTTCCCGCAGTTCTTGAGAAAGACCTCCAATATAGTAATCCTTCATGTCTCCAAGTTTATTTTCAACATCAAAAATTTTTGTCCGGTCAATGATTATGAACATTTTTCCACCACTGACCCAAATCATGATATCCTTTGCCTGTGGACGACACATGAATAATTATGTTTATCCTTAGGATAATGGACAGTACATCATTCAACATGCTAATCAGATCCAATCAGCTCCAATTGACCATTATGCATTTTACAGTATCATTGCTCTTACCGTAAGAGTGACCTTTTTGGGGCTTTTCTCTGTATTTTGTTTTTGACCATTGATTTGATAATTTAGCACAAGATATCCTTTCTCCAAACTGAGGGCGTAGTAAGAATTCTGAAAAAAATACAAATTGAGTGACTTTAAAGCTTGGCAAGACTGCATCTTTTTTAACAGAAGAGAAGTCTTGAGACGACACTGATCATTTGACAACCCTTGATAAGGGCACTGTCACAGGTCCCTGATGAAAAAGCAGCAATTCAAGCAGATGTAGAGCTCACCTCATCACCAATATAGAGAAGCAGGCCATTTTCAGCACGGGTGGTGATGACTTGCTGCACGCGGACATTGGAGCCCTGCACATGCTCCGGGCTAATCTTTGCATAGCCCGTGCCCTGGAAGTAGTCAGATGTTTCTGTTGGCACATACCTGTAAAAAAAAAAAATGTTTGTTATGATTTGCACTTGATTTGTGACTTTGACTTGTTTTCATTTCTATATGCTGTATGCTGTATCTCTCTATATACGTACAGTATATACAGCACATACAGTTTAATGTATTGATCTCACAGTTTTTTCTCCCTACCGTTTACATGGTGTTTCCTTAATATTGATGGCGCTCTGGAAGTTGTAGAGGCTGATGAATCTCTCATTGAAGGACCTGAGTTCTATGCACCCCTTGTATCTGGGGTAATCGAGTGAGGCCGGGGGCTGAGCAAAGGAAAGCAACTGTTGTATTAGTGCTTGCTCTTGGATTGAGACAGTGGTTTACATGGACATCAAATTAAATAGAACAATAAACAATCAATTACATCTGAATTACAAAAAAATATGAATGACCAGGACTCACCTTGAATGAGTCAGGGTAACCTCCCACATAGAAAACCACATCATTGGGATCAATGTCCAGAAGGTTTTTGGTCTCATCCCCTTGTTTGTAGTCCCACTCAGGGGCAGTCGGATCGTTGGAGGTGTACGCCTTGGTAAAGCTTACTTCAGCATCCTGATAAATTCTAGTTCAAAGGCATTACAGAGCAACCTCATCAGAGAACATTTGATTATAGCAAAATTCTAACCAAAAATCTACAAGCAAAGTTTGGGCTTTGGCCTCTATAACCTGCTTGTGCAATTCTTTCTCTTTTTTTTTTCTACAGTTGATTATCATCTTACCTGCGCAAATCCACCTTGTCGAAAAATTCAGTGCTGGGATCAGAAAGAGTGATCTGCTTTGACGGGATCTCATATTCCACCCCGTTCAATTTGTATACTGTATACAGTACATTGCTTCTTAAAGCCATGCCAATGTAATCACTGGATGCCTGAAAGAGAAAAGGCGCACTAATGCTTTAGACACACACTTTGATCCCCCAAGAACACACAGGCTAAGTTTGATCTGTGCAAAGAGGGTTCAACGCATCCTTGGCGTGTTCCCCATTGGACAGCTTATCGGCACAACCACAACTCGGGGCTAGGAGAATAAAATAAAACACGACCAACTCACGTCTTTCTTTCCGAGGTAGAGGACAAACAGATCCCCAAGGTCTGCGGTTTGCCTACGTCTGCGTTTGCCATCTCCTCTCCCTACAGGCCTATGCAGGAGCAGGGACAAGGTGGTGTAGGCCTTCAGGTCCTCCATGTCCTTGGGGGGACGCAGCTCCACATGGCTGTCTCCACTGAACTTCATTGGGATGACAACCTGCCACAGAGGATGAGAATACAGTAGCATCAAAGGCGTGTGTGTGTCGCCATGTGTGAGTGTGTGTGTGTCCGTGTATGTGTGTGTGAGTGCAAGTGCTTGTCCACACTTAGTATGCATGCTCAAAATGTTCTATTGTGTCAGATTTCTCGTTCAAAATGACAACTCTGGAATACAATCTAAACGGCAGAGAGGAAAGAGAATCAGCGCGACAAAGCTCTCTCCGCTGCACTGGTCAGTATTGTGCAGCACTGCATAACACTGCGTCTCCAAACAAAGAGAGTAATCTGCAAAACTGAACACTGAAGCTCGCTCACAATCTTTTGCCAACTTTTTCAGACCTTGCAACTGTCCATGCTTGTTCCATCCATCCCTCGGTTCTGCCATTCACCTGTTCTCTCCTTTTCTCATTCATCTCATTCATCCACGTTTTCAGGATGTCTACTTCCAGTATGTCTTGAAAGCCTTACCCTGTTGGCAGCGTCACGGGCCTGTTCGATGAGGTCTTTGATTCTCTTGATGTTCTCCGACACGTTGCTGATGGGTCCTGCCTGCAGGCTGAGATCCTCAATCTGATCGATCTTATCCAGCAGAGAGGGGATAGTGCTGCTTAGACTTCTCACTGTGGAATTGCAAACACACACTGCATCAGAACACAAGTCGATATAATGTACAGTGCAGTTCCCTTTGTTACTACTAAAAAAAAGTCAATGGGCAGAGAAATCTAAAAAAAAAAAAAAAGAAAAGCCGGGGTGGCGAAATCTGCCAGCGATTAAATATGCTCCGTCTCACACACCTGACTTGTCCACCTCATCGAGCACGCTGTCCAGGTTGGACGATCCAGGGCTGACGTTGATCTTCTCCACCTCTTTCTTAATGTCGTCCAGCTTGTCCATGGTATCGGTGGCTGTGTTATTGGCAGATGCTGCCGCCCTCTTGGCCTCGTCAATCATGTTGGCAATATCGTCTGCAAAGAAAGGAGAGGATTAACAGCTCACAACGGCAGTGACGTCTGGCACATCATGAACCAGATTAATAGTGTGTGCAAAACTGCCGAGTCAGCGTGACATATCCTACGCTACCTCTCTGAATGCCTCTCAGTTCATCCTCGGCTGTCCGAAGGTCCTCTTCCAGCGACTGTTTTTTCTTGTTCGCATCCTCCAAGCGCTTCTTCTGTTTAGCGAGGTCAGAGGAAGCCGCTGCAGAGGAAAACATGGGAAAAAAATACATATTTAAAATCGCCTTTAATAATACTGCTACTACAAGGAATACAACTCTATTTAGCTAACTCTATTTAGCTAACGTTACCATGGTTACATAGCAAAAAAGCACATACAACAACACACAGGCCAGAGAGCAAGCCCTTCATAGGGAACTGTTGACTGTCCTGCTACATACTTTTGAGATCTTTCTCAGCATTGGTGGCAGTGTCCACAAGCTTGGTGCCTTTGTCCTTCAAGTCCTTGGCCCTCTTGACCAGATCCGTCTTTTTCACATCCTGCCAAAAAGACAGAAAGGGAAAACAATGAGATGAATTTTGGCTGTAGTGCAGGCACCTACCTGTCGAGGGACACGTTATTGTAAGGTTCTGGAAGAGTTCCGTACCTCTGAGGCCTTATTAGCAGCATCTTCGGCCTCTTTTGCGGCCTTCTCGGCGGCGTTGATGGCGTCGACGATGCTCTTATAGGCGTCGATGGCTGCCAAGGCATTGCGCACGTCGTCGCTGCCGCGTGAATCGTTCACTGCCCTGAGGGGTGAAGAGAGTTCAGCTTTACCATTATGATCTCCAGGCAGAGAACGCACAGTACAGAGTCTAACAATTATTACTAGCAAGAGGAATGTACAGAGAAAGCACACAAACATTAGCCATTGAAATAATATCAGCAACTGACAACAGGGTCAGCTGGGTCCAAATCACCAAATCAACAAATCTGCTGTAGTGCTTGTAGAAGCATCTGCTAAATATCAGCCAAGGTGAAATCAAGTGTTAGCATACGGGGTTCTTGTCAGTAACAAAGACAGTAACAAAGACAAAAAAATAACAGGACCCTTCAGAATAGCTGACAGATGGCCTAAAAAGAACTCGTACTTCTCCAGCTGATCGGCAAGCTCACTCAGTTTCCGAGCATGCTCCTCTGCCTGCTTCACGATTGGCTCTTTGGCCGCTGCCTGGGAGATGTCGTTAACTCGTTTGGTCAGGTCTGTCTTGGCCCCATCCAGCTGAGCAGCCAGTCTCTCGTACTCCTGTCAGGACACAGATCAGAGCCACAAGGAGGTCAGAATGTGGTAGGGGATGGGTGGGGTTGGGTTGGTTAGGAAAAAGCCACACATCTGCTTGCATCAAGAGTACATCAAGAGCTGATCACAATCACTAGTGTCAGCTGCAAGTCCTAGCCTGACAACTGACTGGTGTCTGAAGGTGTGTGTGTGTGTGTGTGTGTGTGTCTGTGTGT
>JASCQY010000102.1:5952600-5960100 GCA_030264315.1 Sardinella tawilis | reverse complement strand
AAGTAGCTAGTGTGAACAGTGTCGTGCTACCGCAAATTGAATCGGTATGCGAGTTTGTGGGAAGAACAATGTGTGTGCAGCATTTGCCTCCTGGCAAAGTTATGAAATTACAAATGTACCAGACTCATGTAAACAGCAAAAATGTTTTCTTGAGGTTTTCATCATATTTTTACACCAAATTTATATGAGGTGCTCAAGTAATTTTCTCTCTATTTTTCCCGGTAAAGTTATAATATTACACATGTAACAGACTTATTGAAACAGCAAAAATGTACGGAAAATATTTGAGGCAGAGTCAGACAGACAGGAGACAGGAGGGGTGGCCGAGAGAGGAGGTAAAGAGAGGGATTTAAAAACGAGAAGAAAGCAAAAGAGAGGAGAGAGAGAGCAAGACCAAGTGTAGCACTGCTATACCTTAGCGGCATTGATGGCTTCCTCCAGCTTCTTCAAGCGCTCCTGAGATGAGGCACTGGCGTTGGCGTTCTCCAGCTGAGCCTTGATCCGCACCAACTCATCATCCAGCTTCTCCAAATCGCTTAGTAATGTCTGCACACAGCTGTCACACTCTGGAAAAAGCACACATTCACAAATGTAGTCACCGCCCGCAGTATAAATCCCACTTTCTCTTGTTACTGCTTATAAGTATTCAGAACTGTCCCACCTGGCCACTCCTCAACTTCAACATGATCCATTATATGCTCCATTATATGATCAATTATATGATCCATTATATGATCAATTATATGATCAATTATATGATTCATTCCCCAGGAGGAGAACACAGGCAGACACTCACCTTGACATTGCTCATCAGTGTTTGTGTCTCCGGGCTCCAAGGTGTTCTTGCAAACTACATGATGCAAAAGATCAAAAATATATTTAAAAAAATACACAGCTTAGAAACTTAGTCACTCTAAACTAAACTTAGTCACTCTACCCACATAGCCACACACATAAAGTACATACAGTAAGCTACAGCACAGCACTGCTGACCCAGCCGTGGGTCAAGTTCACTGGGTTTAGACTCTACAGTACCTCAAAATCTGTCCATCATATGGGCCTACTGTATATTAGAACCCTTACAAGGCTTAGAGCTCATGCCAGACCCCTGCCCTTCACTCACCTCCAGTCCTGGGGTCACAGTGCCCAGGGTTTCCATTACAGTTACAAGGACGGCAGCTGCCTCCATAAGCCATGGGATCGCCGTAGTAACCAGGAGCACAACTGCTCAAAAGGGAAAGGGTGAATTGTGAGTGCAATCGTACAATGACCAGATGATTAAAACATGGATTGTGTTTATGGCTTTGGTTGGGTACACACCTCTGACATCTGTCGCCTGTGTAACCAGGCTTACAGATACACTGAAATCTTCCGGACACTTCTCTGCAGCCGGTGGCAAAACTGTACATGAGAAAACAAACACTTTGTGACGCACTGTTTATGATAATAGACTATAAATGAAGCCACTACAATCTGGCGCCTACAGACGCTGAGAGAAGCTGCGCTTCAGTCACTCACTTGTTGGAGTCGATGGCGAGTGGGCAGGGGCACGGACGACAGTCCCTGTGTGCCGGGTTGCCATAGTAACCCTCCTGACAGCGTTCACAGTGGTCCCCAGCAGCGTTGTGTTGACAGTTCTGGGTAGAAACAACAAACCTCAGTAAGTCCAAACATTTCATTTGTTAACAGAAAAAAAAACTATGAAATCATTGTAGTCCACTTAATATGCACCCTAGTGTTTAAAGGATATCCTACACTACACTACACTACACTACACTACACACCTACATGAATCCTGTCTCAGTGGTTCTGCTTTGAGAGCTGCTACTGTGTTAAAGACTTGGCTCAGGCCCTATGTGAATGGGGCATAGCAAAATGAAACTGAAAGTAAGTCACTATGCCCCATCTACTCAATGTAAGTTGCCGGTTCAGTATTCAAATTTTTTCGTTCTTTTTCCTGTAGACAGCATTCAGTGACCTTGAACAACAGGGCTTTGGATTGATTCACACCAAACTTCTCCTTTAAAGACTTGGCTCAGGCCCTATGTGACTCCTCTATGCCCAGCTCAGATGTCTGATGCTGCCTGGACCTGACAGACTGTCTATTCATGAGGGATTGGCTCTCAATGAAAGCACCCTGTATACATAGATCTTTGTGCTTGTGTGTGTGTGTGTGTGTGTGTGTGTGATTGCATATGTGCATGTCGGACCCCAGATGCTTGTGCTCTCTGGTGTGCGACCATGCTTGTCAGCTCCCAAGGCCCAAAGGACGAGCACAGGCCCCATCATGAGCTGCAGTTACGCAACACACACACACACACACACACACACACACACACACACAAACACAAAGACACACATACACGCACACACAAAACAAAGCTATTGCAGAAACTCTGCAGGAAAAAGACTGGTGCATCTCCATTCTGTACCACTGGCATTGCCATCCCTCGTCTGCATGACAGGAACCTGTTTCAGCTCGATGCCTACATCTTCTATGGCCAAAGGTCTCTGGCTGCTGTTTCAGTGTTTCATTGAGGAGGTGGATACTGTAATTCCTGTGTACAGTATGTCCTTAAAGCACATGTCATGGGGTGGATTAATGACAGGCTGTTGTGTGCTCACAAACATGCCCCTTGGCAGTGCCTGCCTGCCTGCCTGCCTGCCTGCCTGCTGTAGAGACTAGACCAGACCCTGGAGACACTGACTCAAGAGCGTGTGTGTGTGTGTGTGTGTGTGTGTGTGTGTGTGTGTGTGTGTGTGTGTGTGTGTGTATTAACAAGCATCCTAAGTTCCCTCTGTTGTGGAGACTTGACTAGACAGTGACTCACAGGTTTGCGTGGCTTACCATCAGTGTGTGTGTGTGTGTGTGTGTGTGTGTGTGTGTGTGTCTTACCAGGCATCTTCCGGTTCCCTCCTCACACTGGTCTGAAAGGCCGTTACAGGAGCAGGGCACACACCTCCCTGGGCGCTGGCCGCTTCTGTCTCTATAGAAACCAGGAGCACATTTCTGACAGACAGATAGACAGACACAGAGAGACAGAAAGAAGGACATTATTCTTGTTGAACAGAACGGTGCATGAAGTCAGTCAGTCAATCAGGTACTATGAAGAATAAAAGACAAAGATGAGAAACAAACACTGACAACAACTCCGGCGCGTTGCGCAAAAGTGTGCATGCACGAACATGTGAGCCATAACCTTTGTCACACGCAGCATCTACAAATGTGTGCCCGTAGGTTTAACAAAATAAAAAACTCCCTTTTGTTCTCGGACATTCAGCTGAGTGAATCAAACAGTTACTGTATAAGCAGTCTCAAGGCATTCACACAAAAAAAGACATCCATGCCTGTCCCACAGACACTTTTCACTTTCATTTCACTGCATTTTTTACAACAGTGACCATCTGCATGTGACAAATAAACTTCCTTGTATCCTTGTATCCTTGTATCTTTGAGGAATATCGGTAATACAAATTCCGAGGCAAAATTTCCTTCATTTTACCTGAAGTGCAGAGCTGCCATCCCTGTCACCCACCGAGGGGTACTGAACGTTTTGCGAATCCCGATCATTAGGTTCTGGGTACTCGACCCGTTGCGAATCCTGATCGTTGGGCGAAGGGTACTGGACCCGTTGTGAATCCTGATCGTTGGGCGAAGGGTACTGGACCCGTTGCGAGCCGTGGTCATAAGGTGATGGGTATTGGACCCGCTGTCCTCCATGGTGGTACGGTAACCGGTGTACAACTTGCTGCGATCCCCTGTCATGCACTGAGGGGTAGTGGTGCCGCTGTGGCACCGGGTGGCGTGGCCTCCGTCTGGGGAACCGGAAAGGTCGGGGCCCCGCAGAGGTCAGCTCCACCAGGGCCAGAACGACGAGGGCCGTTATCATAGTCCTCTTCCATTGCTTTGTCTCCATGCGTGTGTGTATCATTCCTCGAGTCTAGTCTGGGTAAAATAACTACCCTCCACACAGGTGAGCGCTCTCTTAAAGCCTGGGCACAGAGACAACGCCACGCCCCCCTACCTCAGCACGCACACACACACACACACACACACACACACATACACGCACACACACACGCCCATACCTGAGACAGTGAGTAACGCTCACTCACTCACACACTCACGCACATATGTACACAGTCACATTTTTTTTCATAGTTTTTTTTTTTTAACACTAAACACACACACACACACACACACACACACACACACACACATACACAAATTCTCAACCTCCGTTCATCTAGAGGGTCAAGTTGGTGCATACTGGTCTAAATGGCATAAAAACTCCTTGAGATAAGAGTTCTGCTTGGCCAAGTCTGTTCAAGTCTCGGCATGACTAGGTGGGGTCTCTATTGACTTGGAGTGTATGCATACGTTAAACACACATTTTTGGAGTTCTTTTGTATAGCTATATGCACTTGAGGTCATTTATTTTTTACATACACATACACATGTGAGTGTGTGTCTTGTTTGATAGAGCTAATATACTCTGTGTGTCATTTGTGGAAGTCAGTGGACAGTCTGAATTGACCAGTTAGACTTTGCTGTCTGAATACTCACACTTGAATCACACAACACAAACACACACACCGACACACACGTATCCACTCAGAACAACAGGGTGGGGCCGCCACTCCCTAAAGAGAGACACACACACACACACAATGTGCTTCGTGAGTAACACTGTCTCCGATGCCACGCCTAACCTACAGCATGTGTCAGGGCACCGCTCAGCGCCTCAGGCTACAGATTGGCGATTTCCTGTGGCCACACCTGCTGAGCTGTCTCGTCACCCTCACCAGAGTCTGGGTGAGAAATGCAACGCCGGGAGCAAAAACAAACAAGAGGAAAAACACACCACTCTCTCACATACACACACACACACACACACACGCATACACACACACACACACACACACACGCACACACACACATACACAATCTTGCACATCATTACTCCCCACATCAGAGGCATTTCATTTGGTAGGCAAGGTAATGAGATTTTTGTCTAATGCTTTTGCTAACTGTCTTTGAATGGTCTGCCTGTGGATAGAAATAAAACCCCAAG
Source organism: Sardinella tawilis (assembly GCA_030264315.1). NCBI lineage: Eukaryota > Metazoa > Chordata > Actinopteri > Clupeiformes > Clupeidae > Sardinella > Sardinella tawilis. The sequence goes on along the minus strand of JASCQY010000102.1, from coordinate 5,955,025 downwards.
ACACTTATGGATGCAGCCACACGATCATGAAATCGTGCTGCAGCACGCCAGAGGAAAACGCCTGCTGAGGCACACACTGATTGTGTAGAGCCCATCTCTGATACTGCTGACACTAGAGACTGTTTACACCAGTTCCATAGCATTTTCTCAAACTCATTTTGTGTGTTTTCATGATGTAACTCCAATTCCAGTTATTTGGGATATTATGTTTAGGTGTAGTGCTGTTCTCTGCTGAGGGGATCATCGGGTCTCCTGTTCTCTGTTTCTCTCTCTCTCTCTCTACTTATTCATCTCAGGTTTGGTTCTACTTTATCATGTGTTCAGGTTTTATATCAATAGTATTTGTAACATTTCAAGCTACAGTTTATTGTGGCCTATCAATAAACTGCCATTCATTTACCTTAGTCTAAGTTACTAATTGTGCGCACTGCGCCATGCCATAACATTAGGTTTTCCTGTAGGTCATTTAACTAATCTTATGGAGTCAGATTATTTGTGTGTTTAATAAAAAAGTAATACAACACACTAAGTTGAGGTTGTCCAACTACCAACCCCCTTTACTACTCAACACTGGTCCAAATTTCCCCATGTATTTGAGTGAATGCAGTCAGCTGTTGCCATGACACAGCAGTTAAGATGTTGGAATAGCAACTGATATCGGACTGTCATTTGGCAACCAGAAAGTTCTTCCCCTGAGGCGATGGATTCTGACAGACTCGCTCATCGGCTGTTCTTTTCCAGAGAATTCCGGGCGCCTCATCAGCTGTGGGCTTCGTTTCCCTCACAAATGCTACCCCTCGTCAGAGCAACATCACTGTCGATAGGGTGTGTCTGGGCGTGTTAGGACAGACACACACCATGATCACGTAGCCTTGCGCTCTTTGTGAGAAAAAAAAAAAAGCCCCGGCATCATTATAATTAAGCTGTTTCCTCTGTGTTATGGCAACTGGCCCAGGGCAACATGCAGGGCCTGTATGTGATGCTCAATGCGCCCATCTTTGACTGCAGTGTTTGGAGGGAAAGATTAGACACATTTGAGCTTTTCATGAGCGCCCCCCTCAAGATAATTCACATCAAACCACCACATGTCCCTTTACACCAAAGGGATCTCATCCAGCAGGCATACCATGATCGTACTATTTTACTGTATTTATTTCATAAATAACTATAAAATGTACAATTTTATTTTATTTATTTTTATTTATCTTTTTTTAATCTATTTGTATTAAATTTTGCTTAAAGAATGGAGGTTCCCACAAAGCAGTGCACACTACAGCATGTCTTCCCAGTCCTACGGCTTCCCCCAGCCGCCTACATGTGGTCCACCCCTATCAAGCCTTTTTTCTGCTCTCCTTATCTGTCACCCTCTTCCCCTTTCCATCTGATTCCACCCCCACTGCCCTAATCCCTTCTCCCTCACAGCTCCACTCCTGGCACCATCCGTCTCTTTTCCTTTAGCACTCATAACACACCAATGCAATCCATCTCTCTTACAAAACTTCCTCTCCGACTCCGTACCTCTCCCCTCTCCCCTCTCCATATCCCTCCATCCATCCCTCCATCCATTCCATCCATGCATCCATCCATCCACCCACCCCAGTCCCTTGTCCCCTGTGCCCTCACCTGGCAGGAGTCTCCGCTGTAGTTGGGTGGGCAGGAGCACACTTCCACGGTGCTGGCGGGTCCCCCCCGGCCATCTCTGCTGGCCTCCTCCAGACCCACGTCCCCCAGGCTGAGCCTCTGGCTCTGGGTAAAGTGCAGGGCCCGCACGCGCACGTCCTCCAGCGCCGCCAGCGCCCGCAGCAGCTCCGCGCGGGACACCGGCCTCCTGGTGCCAGCGTGGCGCAGGTTGCCCTGGCGATAAACAAGAGCTAGTCTTAGCCAGCTCACTAGTAGTAGCAGTTTCAAACTTATTAAACACATGCAAAACATAACACATGCAATAGAATTTACATTTTGAACTGTGCATTGTGACTACTAAATACTAGTGTGTGTGTGTGTGTGTGTGTGTGTGTGTGTGTACAGAATGTGTGTGTGCAGCATTTCAAATGCTTGCTCAAACATATCAGCATAAAAAAGCCTTAAACATTGTTTCTGAATCCCAATGTCCTCGCTGACCTCAGCCCTGGTCCTTACAAGGCCCCACCCCAAACACACACACACACACACACACACACACACACACACACACACACACTCTTTCTAGTGCACTTTTGTCATGATCCTGCATCTTCTGCCAATTTCCTGTTAGCAAGTTGTTGCGCTTATTAAGATTTTTAATTTTGTAAATCACTTGGGATAAAAGTGTCTGCTAAATTGAAAATGTAAATGTAAAAGGGCAGACAGCAATGTTGGTGGAAATCGTGTTTGTTTGATACATTTTTGTCCAACAAAGCTTCCATTATATATCTGAACTGAAGCTTTT
>JASCQY010000102.1:5943988-5945776 GCA_030264315.1 Sardinella tawilis | reverse complement strand
GTGTGTGTGTGTGTGTGTGTGTGTGTGTGTGTGTGTGTGTGTGTGTGTGTGTGTGTGTGTGTGTGTGTTCATGTGTGATCTGCTGGCAGCTGCTCGGCCCTTATAAGGTGGTGGATCTCAGCTTGTGTGAGAGCGTGGGAGCGAGGACCCCTCTATCTAAAGTGGTGTGAGATTTACGCTTGTAAAACCACTGACATTCACTCCTACCTCCACCACTTGCCCTAAAGCCACGTAAAATTGAGGGAAGAGGTTGTAAAGCAACCATTACAAAGCCCAAGATCTAAGTGCCCAAAGTAGGCTAGGCATCCTTTACTTTTTTCTCTCTTTATTCTCTCTCTCTCTCAAGCCAGTCATATCCAGTAGAATATTATTACCCTCTCTCTCTCTCTTTCTCTCTCGCTCCCTCCTGTCCTCTCTTTAACATTTCCAAGTCTAAGTCTTTTGATCTCTAGCGACAAAAAAAAGAAAGAGTGGCCATGTTGACTTTGCCCAGCACTGAGCTCCTTTCTTCCTCTCCGCTCACTTCCTCCTCTGCTTTGTTCCGTCTCAGACAGCTTAGCCTCATAATGAGGGGCACAGCTTTTTCATAATGGGCATGTACCTTGAAACAACTTTTCACATCCAGGGTTATTTTAGAGGGGGTGGAGGAGAGGAGGGGTTGTGTGTGTGTGTGGGGGGGGGGGGGTTCTTTGAGAGGGGGTTCTGAACAGTAGTTGTGTTTAGTCATTGTGGGTCTGGGCTTGTCCAAGGCTGACACTAAGCCCACAGCGTCAGAGACTAATGAGGACTTTGCTGGGGAAGGGGCTGGTCTCTCTCTCAGAAGGAGTCGAAGTGAGTCATTAACTCTCCTGTGGAAATATTTCTCAGAGGAAATCATGAATGATGCTGATGGCTCAATGGCTCCGTTCTCACAGCACATTTTCTTGTTGCCAGTGTTGAGATGTGTGGAGTCGCGCAGTGTGAAAAATCAGCAGCTGATGTCTGATTGTCTGCAGGTACAATGAAGCCTTGAAAAACATCCCGCATTGTATAGTTTCGTTTTCTTAGCACTAGCAAGATCCACTGTACTCTAGACGGCAATCTCTTGGATTATTGTAGCCTAGATTACTGTGTTCTTAATGTTGTGTAGCTGCAGCCAATGGCACTACATGGTTGCGAACTACTAGTTGGTACCTCATAAAGCTCACCCCAAGTAACAGACATAGACTTGGTCTCTGGAGTCTGGCGTTTACAACGCAACTGAGATTTCAATCTCTCAACAGCCTACTGTCACAGCTATTGATTAGCTAGAGGGCTACATGTATGGTTGAGTCTAGTTAGAGAAACGAATGGAGTGAGAGGCAGAAGAGGAGGGTGTGACTGTGTTGGAGTGAGAGTCACCCAGCAACAGTGCAGGTGTGGTTAAGAGCATGGAATTCATGGAATTACACCTGGCCAACAGATGCACCCTTGGAAGAAAAAAAAACAGACCGTCGAAACAGCCTTGACATTAAAATATGAGAGTGAAGGCATTTCAAAGAGTGTTGACAATGAGAGAAAGACTATCAGTATATCAGGGCTGATAACTGGTGCCAAACACGTGACCAGTTCACTATAAACAGCCCTGTAGCATTTGCCACGGTCCACATTCCTCTGACAGACAACGGCTTCACTGCACTGCACAGAATCATAGCATTCTACTGCAGAATCACTCACCTCATGCATCTAACATACTTGCATGCAACATAAACTAATAAGACATGGGCACAGGTATACTGTATATTGGGGTATACTGTATGTATTATGTAT
>JASCQY010000102.1:5933988-5938988 GCA_030264315.1 Sardinella tawilis | reverse complement strand
GGGAGAGGGAAGCTTGGTCCCTTCACCAAGATAAACCCATTGGGCTTACAGTCTCCAGCAAGATAAGATTAGCATGTAGGCTTTTCAGCTCAAAACAAAACAAAACAAAACAAAACAAAAAAAAACACAGATAGCTGTTGCTCACAAACACGGTAAGTGCAGCAGATACAATAGGATGGTCATCATTTTTTCATGCATCTGAGAAAAATAAACTACCCAATCCATACATTTGTTGCCACCTGAAATGTTTCTAATGAACATAATTGCCAAAGATGGGCAGTCTAGTCTCCAGCTCAAATGGGGCAAACTGGTAGCGCTGGTCTTACCTGTGCAGGTGACATGATGGCATAACCTCGCCAGCTAAACTGTGGGAACACCTGGGGGTCGTAGCCGAAGCGGACAGGACGGGCATTGGGGGTGATGCCATTCTCCACCTCAAACTTCAGGTGATGAAGGCTGGGGAAGTAGTGGTTGGTGTCGGGCCTGGAGCCACAAGCAAAGCAATAAGATGAGTGCAAGCATCACTTAACCCCCTCAAAGGTCTGCAATAAAAGGCCTCTGTGAAAGGGAATTGCCTGCTATTTCCTCAGGCGTTCACAGAACGAGGCGTTCAGAGAGAGAGAGGAGAGAACTAAGATAACAGGCTCAGGCAGTAGCTCAATTGTGGAGGGTGGTGGTGCTGATGTTTCTCATAACCTCCAACCACACACACACACACACACACACACACACACACACACACACAGGCCAACACTTCCACAGAAGCAGACTCAGGGGGTCTTACTCATCACAGGTGCGGCCTCTGATGTTCTTCCGGCACTGGCACTGCCCTGTCTGGTCATCGCAGCTACTGCCCACGGCACCGCCCACATCACACAGGCAGCCTATCAGCATGAGAGGATCACAAGATCAGGAACAAAAGACTGGCAGAATTCCAACACCTTGTTAAATATGAAACTCAAGGACGTTTCAAGGACATTCTTTTCTGTCAACATGCATTTGTTTGAGAAACAGAGTAAAAGTACACTGGTGTATTCATTGTTGCTACACATTTTCCATGAAAGGAATCATCACATTGTGCAACAATGAATATAAAAGACTTGAATCACTCAGATACAATCAGATAACATGGGATATCATTTCACCAGATAAAACAAACAAAAACAGCTACTGAGGGCAAACAGCTACCCTAGGATACCATACACAAACACTACTGTGCTAATCGCTGGCCAGGGGGGTGCACTGCAGGTTGCCTGAGGGAGCAAAGGTCATAGGTGACTAAGTGAGTTCAGCCAGTGGATGACTGAGTTAGCAGGACTAGTGGATGACTGAGTTAGCAGGGCCAGGAGGTGACTGAGTTAGCAGCGCCAGTGGTAGACTGGGTTAGCAGAGGCAGTGGGTGACTGAGTTAGCAGAGGCAGTGGGTGACTGAGTTAGCAGAGGCAGTGGGTGACTGAGTTAGCAGGGCCAGTGGTCGACTGAGTTAGCAGAGCTAGTGGTCGACTGAGTTAGCAGGGCCAGTGGGTGACTGAGTTAGCAGGGCCAGTGGGTGACTGAGTTAGCAGGGCCAGTGGTTGACTGAGTTAGCAGGGCTAGTGGTCGACTGAGTTAGCAGGGCCAGTGGGTGACTGAGTTAGCAGGGCCAGTGGGTGACTGAGTTAGTAGGGCTAGTGGTCGACTGAGTTAGCAGGGCCAGTGGGTGACTGAATTAGCAGTGGCAGTAGGTGACTGAGATACCAGGGCCAGTGGGTGACTGACTTAGCAGGGCCAGTGGGTGACTGAGTTAGCAGTGGCAGTGGGTGACTGAGATACCAGGGCTAGTGGATGACTGAGTTAGCAGGGCCAGTGGTAGACTGAGTTATCAGGGCTAGTGGATTACTGAGTTAGCTGAGGCCAGTGGATGACTCACCTTGGCAACCAAAATAGTTCTTCCTCTGGAGCAGGAAGTGGGAGTCCTTGCATATACTGCAGGAGTGGCTGCAAGTGTTAGGTTTGCAGTAGCACTCCCCAGTTTCCTGAAACAGACACACACATGCGCACACATATACGCACACACACACACACACACACACACACACACACACACACACCAATCAACAGCCGCACAATGCATGAATTCTATCTCAGGGTCATTGCAAGCAGGCGTAAGCACAGCACAACCACAATGTCAGGCTGGTCCTGCCTCTCACAACAAGGCTTTTATCACCCAAAGTCTTTCCAAAGAGCTGCAGGCTGCACACACTCACCTGGTGGCACTCGCCCACGCCGCTCAGGGTGCCCTTATCGTCACACATGCACTCTGGACGGGCGGGAAGAGAGGAGAGAGAGAGAGGGAGAGAGGGAGAGAGAGAGGGAGGGAGAGGGAGAGAGAGAGAGGGAGAGATAAATTAGAGACATCACAGAGCCACTCCATGCTCAGATGCCATCTCTCTCCCAATGACATCAGCCTCCTTGGGGGAGGCGAAGCTGCTGGGTAGGCCTATAGCTGCCGTCTGGGGCTTTTGCCTTTCACTTCAAAAGAGAAGCCCCATGCACAAACTATGCTATGATATCCCTTCAAAAACAGTTTACAAAAACACAGAGGCTTTATCATCATTCAAACTAAATACTCAAAGTGAAAATGTAAATACTGAAGTTGTTTGTAGGGTGCGTGGCTTTGTAGGGTGACATTTAATGTCCAATGAAGACGAAACAGAGACATTAAAAAGCATAAATAAAAGAAATGTGGGTTGAAGGACACACAGTCAGACAAAACAGGATAGAAGCGTGGCCAGAGAGAGTGAGGACGGACAGAGCGGGAAAAAGAGAAGTGGGAAAGAGAGCATGAGCGAGTGATGAAGGGAGCGAGAGGGTGGAGGTGAGGAAAAGAGAGCAGAGCAGAGCAGAGCAGGCTGCAGGTGGATGAGGATGAATAGACTCTGATTACTTTAAACCGCGTCTCGCTTTTCATGGCCCAGAGGCACGAGCACAAAGCACGTTTTCCTCAGGCCCCCACATCAAAGCCCAGAGCGGCCGCGCCGCACATCTGGCCACGGCAAGACCCAAAGAATTCAGAGGGGAATATTAAAAGTGCTTTTTTTGTCTCCCTGTGTGTGTGTGAGTCAGTGTGTGTCTGTGTGTGTGTGTGCATGTGCGTGTGCATGCGTGTGTGCATGTGCGGGTGAGTGTGTGTGTGTGTGTGTGTGCGTGTGTGCATGTGTGGGTGAGTGTGTGTGTGTGTGTGTGTGTGTGTGTGTGTGTGTGTGTGTGTGTGTGTGTGTGTGTGTGCGCGCTTGTTGTTGTCAAGCATAAACAATCAAGCCATTATATGCCTGCAGGTGAAGGCAAGTTATGCAACAGGGAGATTGGGGACGGTGTCTTGTTGCTGGCGAAGATAACGCATTGTAACATATAATTTCAGCTGACTCACCTATCTGGCTATGTGTGTGTGTGTTTAGTTGTGTGGCCATATCCGTGTGCTTGCACATATGGCAGATAGGGTTCACTGCTAGCGGGGTCGGGTTCAACAGGGTTAGTGCACTTCAGGACTGACTAACTCTTTGATTTGGAGGCTTCAGTGTCTCCAGGCAAAAGGGAATGGTTGAGGACAGAGTGATGTTTTTTTTTTTTTTTTCCCCTCTCTCTCTTTCAAGAGATGTGACTTTATCTGTAAACAACAGCAGTCAGGGCATTGCAGACCCCCAGCTCCAGTGACCCTCTGCCTGCTGTTAAAATGTGGAGACCTCCCTCCCTACCTACCTACCTACCAATTGCTTGTTTGTGAAACACAAGGAATAGCAGTTCAACTTTGTCTTAGAGATGTGCTGGATAAGTGTTATTTAGTTTTCATTTCAGTTTCAGTTATATGCGTGTGTGTGTGTGTGTGTGAAGAGTATCCTTACTGCAGTGTGGCAGTACAGTAACCCCGTCTGGTGTGATCTTGCAGGTCCCCTGTAATGGCTGGCGGTCTTTTTGCGGTGGACAGGAAGTGGTTCTGGGAGCTGGGAGGATATGACACGGGACTAGAAATCTGGGGAGGGGAGCAGTATGAAATTTCATTTAAGGTAATGTGTGTACACACACACACACACACAGACAAACAAACCGAAGTAAGGTACTGCACAATGCATGATTGCTGAATTAAGCCTTCAAGTCTGTTTAGGAAAATCTGACCGTGCACTTTTTCACTCAAGCTTGTGCTTTGTCAGATTTTTTTAGTCATATTTCAGTCGGAGGAGTCTATGCGGCAACCTCTAGCTTTTGAATTGGTTTCATACATAGTATTGGAAAGAGCTAACTAATCCATTTGGGAAAATAAACAGCTAAATTATATTAATATATTCAGTAATAATATTAAATACACTATGGGCTAGAAATCTTGAAGCAGTGATTACTCTGACAAATGAAGAATAATGCATTAAAAGTGTATAGCATGTAGTATATATAAATATATAAAATATGGTCTATACAGGTTTAAATGCCAGCAGCTCTCTGCCCCCCTTCCCATCCCTGTCTAACTTCCCTCCCCTCACTTAAGGTGTGGATGTGTGGGGGTCGAATGGAGGACATCCCCTGCTCAAGAGTAGGACACATCTACAGGAAGTATGTCCCTTACAAGGTGCCTGGAGGTGTCAGCCTAGCTAAGGTGAGAGTGGCCTTACTGGGCGAGTAGTACGGTAGAAGTACTGTAGAGACTTGGCCATTAAATAGTAAAAGCTGAGCGAGGAAGAGTGCCTTCCTTGTGTCTGTCTACTCGTGCATCTCTCTGTTGCCGTTTGGATTGGTCGAGATCCAGGTCACATAATTGTCATAAAGCCAGCTTTGCAACATGCATGAAATGTGATTTAGGGAATTCATGGATTTTAAACAGAGTTATAACGTGAACATTGTCCTGTATGTGTGCGCATGTTCTACTGTGTGTGTTTGTGTGTGTGTGTGTGTGTTTGTGTGTGTGTGTGTGTGTGTGTGTGTGTGTGTATTACCCGGGTCGTATCTAGCCTGACAAACTCTCAGCCTATTTG
>JASCQY010000102.1:5896458-5908798 GCA_030264315.1 Sardinella tawilis | reverse complement strand
GTGTGTGTGTGTGTGTGTGTGTGTGTGTGTGTGTGTGTGTGTGTGTGTGTGTGTGTGTGTGTGTGTGTGTAGGTTGGGGCGAGAGGGAAGCCCAACCACACAGGCGGCTGATCATGTGGGGCATGTGAGGCCGGACAGTGGCCGCATCACAAAGCCCCAAACTGCCCACGAGCTCAGTCCAGAGGAATGCGCAGCAGATGAAAAATCGCCTCACGCTTGCCGGGAGATCAGGGTGGCCAGACAGTTGGTGTTGTAGCATTTAGAAGGCGCTGGAATCCAAAGACCTCTCCGAACAATGAGGGACAGGTCCCGTCTGTCGGGAACAGGTGGTGGAGGTGGAGGGAGAGCGAAGGGGAATTATTTTCTCCTCTGCAAGCATCACAAGCATTCAAGCCTTTCTAACCAACTGCTTCTCCTATTTAATCCATGTTCAGTGAATTAAAATGATGCACGCTTCCCAGATTTTTATTCATGGATGCAGCATGACAACAGTGAGCTCTTCGCTCTTTGTGGGTGAGCTCTCCAGACCCACCTGCTGCGAGCATTTTAAGAGCATTTCTTTTCCCCTGTCCCGCACACTATTTATAAACGTCACCATGGTGCAATAACTGGGACCCCAGCTGTGCCAAATTGGGATTACCTGACTCTCTGTGCCGTCTGCCGGGGTCTGCGCACATCAGAGTGCCCCAGTGCAGCTCTGTGCGTCACAGCCTGTGCCACTCAAACCTCTCGCTACCATTTAGTACTTGTTCATGGCCAAAGGCATGGAAAAAGGTCTGACAAATCTTAGGACCAAATCCTCTATGTTGTTTCCATAGCGTTGCCTGTTTCTGCTTTGGGAGATGGGTCCCTTGATCCGCTCCTGAAGCCGGGCTGCTAAACAGCCACTACTGGAGTCGTAAATACGGCCCTCAGACAGAAGCCTGGCTCAGGGCCCCCTAGACGGAACACTTCATAAGTACAGGAATTGCTTTACTTCGTTCCAGTTTTGCAAAACATATTTTTCAGCTCAGGGCTTAAACAAAGGACAGTGTAAACACCGTGCAATCGTGTTTTATTAGTTCAACACAAGAATGAGAAAATCACAGCAATGATTTATTTACAGCTAAAGCTACTGTGACTTTCCCCATCTTTAGAATATTTCAACAGGCCTGCTGAGGAGAAATCCTCCAGGCTTATCTAAATTTTGTCCACGCAAGGTTGAGCATAGAAAAGTGCAAAGAAAAGATTTGGCTGTCTGTGTTCTCCAGCAGAGAGCTGAAACAAAGCCACCTTCACCTCTCCAGGAACTAAGCTGAAGAGTATGCAACAGTAAGCCCAGCGTTGAGCCAGGGCCAGGGCCCGTCTATAGCAGACCTCACACATGCGAAAACCTTTGCATTTTCCCGGAGCACTTACACTTGGACATACTATACAGTACTATACGGCACAGTACGGTACATGCAAACAGGCACTTGGATACACATATAAATAGTTACTTGTATATACAGTACATAGCATGACACACTTGCCCATACACAGCACACAAATTCTTGATAGGCAAGAGGCTGCACAAATGTCAACCTGCCATTTCCTTCCACTTTCCTTTAAAATAAATGTAAGGAGTTTTAAACTAATATTAGAGCACACTATATACTATAAGTGGTGGTTAAAAGGCAACAGAATGTTCCTGCCTTAAAGTACGGTAAGTATGGAAGGTATCAAATGCATAGGCCTAGCATGTGCACAGTTTTACAGTTCACAGTTTTACAGTTTTGTCAGATAGCTGATTGTGTCAAATCCACACACAAGCCCAATACATTTTGCCGATAAACACCTCTCATCTTTGTCAAACTGACTCTGCAATCAAAACAATCGTTTTTCAACTTGTGCTGAAAATATACACATGCTCAATTTGAATTGCCCTGTCATATCAGCAGTGACACACTGTTGGCCTTATAAGGCTAACACTCGTATCAGATATATCTAACAGGATTTCAAAAACTACTCAAAAACGTTTTCTAAAGTTTTTAAATCACATTTATGTTTATGTGTAGCTGACGCCATGGTCAATCTTATAAGGTCAGCATGTCTAACTAGCCAGGGATCCCTTTAAATAATACAGCCTTTACTGTCTGAATTTTCTCAGACAGTCTTCTGAGAAATTCAAAAATAGCACAGCTTTAATAATTAGCTTACAATTTTCCATTGCAAGTTTTTAAAAAATAAAAAAATAATAATTTGGTTTGTAGATCCCACCTTTTGTGGCCAGCAAGGTTTTTGGCATTTAGTGAAAAGTCAACACTTTGTTGTTGCTGTAATTAGTGTCATGTTGTTATTACCACACCACATTCACATTTACCACAGGTATGCAAATGTATTACTGTACAACCACAAGTGTATATGGGGTATTTTCAGTAACCAGGTGTGTTCTGCAAGAAACTGGAAAAACTGTAATCAAATTGATTGCTATTACTACTGGTATTATTATTATTATTATTATTATTACGATGTTATATTATTGGATTCCAATAAAGGGAATTCAGTATGGCAGTCTCACACGGGCAGCTTTCACACATAGAATGAAAACAGGACATGTCTGAACAAATATTATGGCTACTTTCAATCCACATATCATCTGGCTAATATGACACTATCGCACTGATATACACTGCAGACGCCATGCAAGCTTGGCTAGTCACAATCAATACTTTGTGGCAAATCCATATAATCAAAATGCATACTTTGTGATGCTGTGTGTAGTTGCTAGTCATAATCTGAAGCATCTGAGAATTCTGGTTCTGAAAGTAGTCAACAAATGCAGTGGCTATTCCTCCGAATCTGGGGTTTCCAGCCAACACCAGACCAAATGCATTTTTTTAAACAAAGGAACAAACAACAACATAGGCCTACAGCAATCACAACATCTCTTGATCATGGACCTAAACTTATGTGTCCATCTGAGTTAATGTTGAAGGCATTTCATTCATTGTCTCTTTGCCTCTTCATATAGCCAGAAAGGCATGTTTACCTCCTAAAAATAACAAAGACTAGGCTAGTGTGGTTCTACAGAAACACACATACGCACACAATAGATCCACCTGTTGAAAGACTGAATGATCCCGCGCTTAACAGACCAGCTGTGTGTGTGTGTTTGTGTGTGTGTGTGTGTGTGTGTATGTACATGCATGCGTGTGTGTAAAAGAAAAATATAACTTTGGCTAACATCTGAACTCTGAACCCTTACACACTTCTACAACATGAGCAACACCTTTAGCTCACAGATTTTTCTCAATCTGAGAAACTCTTGACTAAGCTTTAGCAAACGCATGTTCCTATATCCGTCCACATAAACGTTTTGTCATTCTGTGGTGTTCTATTTTCAAGATCACTTTTCAACCATGTCTTTATCAGGATCACATACATTCAGATCTGCTTTTCGGTGTAATGACATTACAGAGTACATAAGGGACCTCTATGCAGAGGCCACGTAAGGAGCTGCTAGCTCCTCTGCTGTCAGTCCATAAGATTTAGATTTAGGTTTAGGGTCCAAACTTTAAACCCCCTTAGAAAGGATCTATTCAAACAGGCTTGCATTTCATCCAACCTGGAATCCAATCCAGGGACTGTTTTAAACCTACTTTGTCTGCCCCTAAAGGCTACCTCAAGGCCACCTCACAAACACGCAGACAGAGAGGCCACCGAGGCCACGGTTCCAGGGCCGAGAGGCGACTTTCGAGAGACCAGACCGCACAGAATCAGCCCGGCTGTGAAAAAGTGGGCTGACACTTGTACACGGCATAGATAAGCACCATGATCTCAGAGCTCTTAAAATACACTGCCCAGAACAATACCACATGCTGCCGCATGTGTTCAGTTAGCCACTGCTTTCCAAGACAAGCCATTGTCGCCTGTGGTTTTAACGAATGCCAACGAAGGAGTAGGCTTCTCCTTCCCCTATAGATCTACACAACACATGTCTTCTGTTTACTCAGGCAGCTGGACACATCAGAGACACCTCAGTCCCAACAACCCTACTGCATACTTCAAAAAAGTCCAATTAAAATTTTTCCCAAAATTACATCTTTTTTTTTTCTCTTCAGAACTGGACTATTGTTCGTATGGAACCTGTAAAGTTTGTTCAGGGTTTCTGAATTGCTTCTGTGGACCCAACCTGGATTAGGCCCCCTCTGGCTGCTGAGTCAGTGTCTTAAAGAGCCCCCCTAAACCCAAGACTCCATAGCCAGCCATTACTAAGACCGCTTAGCATCGTCTCCGGCCTTAAAAAAAAAAAAAGCTTTGATCAAAGGTCAAGGTTCAGAAGAGAGAAGGGAAACAGTGGCTGTAATGTTGATGGGCTTAGGTTAAGTAAAGAGATCACAAATGACTGACATGGGTTTTTTTGTGCTTTTCTACTTTACCCAAAATCAGTTCTTGGCAGATATTGAATTCTTTGACAAGTCCAGTGCATTGACCCTGACCATTTACATTTACATTTATGCATTTGGCTGACATTCAAGCAACCGCACAATGTGAGGGAAACTTAGCTAAGAAGTGCTAACCACTTCTTCCACCAACTAACCACTTCATGACCAACATGAAGTCAAATAAGACAGCCATGTTATTAATCACACGCAGGGTCATGCTGGGCCCATGGAAGATGCACTGATGCATTGAAGAAGGAAATCCCACATGTAGGTGAGTTCATGCACACTAGATCATATGCTTTTGGTCTGCTGACCAAAAAAAAAATTAGCTCTTTGAACTTCCTACACATTACTGAAACCCAGATCATACCATCATTCAATATGTGTGTTGAAAGATGTAGATAATGCTGTCTAAAGCGGGCACCTGTGTTCTCCCACCAAACAGGAAACACAAAGATCATTCAGCTGGATCATACCTCCAGGGATTTCAGAGAGCACATCATGCAGCAAGTCAAGCACCTTATCTAATATCTTAGCACACCGAGCTTAGCCAAAAATCAGTTACACTCAAGACAGTTTTGGAATAAATACAAGCAAAGCAAAAGGCAAAAAAAAAAAAAAAAAAATCTGCACTCAGTGAACCACAGTTACATAATCCATTTCTGACAATACAGTTCAATTTTCATAAAATGTGGTACACAATTACACACATCAAAATGACAGATTTTGCTGATGTCCATGAAATGTGGATGACAGTTCAATTGGCAAAATGGATGGAAATGCTGTGCATTTTTCAAAGACCGCCTTTGACCTACTGCTAGCACTCACTGCTAAAATAGTATTTCTCATACAGACCGGAACCAGACGTTTTTTGCAAAGTAACAATAATGAAATGTCTTTACCCTTTGTGAGTGCAGAAATATAGAGGAGCCAGGTAAAGCAGGCTTGAATCGTCATTGACATGCACCGTAGGTGCTGTCTGTGCCAGCAGCATAGAATAACGGGTGAATAATTTAGGCATGCCCTTTGTTGCACCCCTTAATCCTGTCCCCCCACAAGCATCAAGCATCCCAAATAAGTGGGGCAATACCACATCTTCTCCATCCATATTAAGGTCCCTTGGGGCCCCCACCCACTGCCTACACCATCCTGGACCACTGCTATTTATAAAGGCCGCCCTCTCCACTTCCCATCACTTCAAATGAATAGGCAAGGACTTCCCACAGTTCTCCTCGGGAGAAAGGCAAACTCAGGGGGCGATTCTTACATGAGAGAGGTAGCTGGGGTGGTGTGGTAGGAGGTTGGGTTGGGGCAGGGGGGTCAGCTGAATGAGTTTGGTGCCAGGCTAAGATCCAAGAGGAAACGTGTCTCGCGGCAGGTCAGGGTCCCCCAACCCCCCACTGACCGTCTTAACATCCCCTCCTCTGAGCCTTAATCCCTCGGCGGAATTCCTCCCTTTTCTACACGCAGTGCATAATTGAGCGTGAGGTGGGATTTCACGGGCAGCGAGCCAAACTTTGCGCGCCAATGCAAGCTGTAATGGATGCATATTCCCTGACCAGAGGGGGCATGAGACCCCACCATCAGCAAAGGCCGTTTGAGAGACATCATCTGACCAATGAGTACAGACAGTCAATGATGAGACAATGCCATATTCACCTGCTATGGACACCAATTGACATACCTTACTTGCAACTCGCATACATTTTCTTGTTAAGTATGAGTCCACACAGTACAGTGGATGTGGCCCTCATCCTGGCAAACAGCTGGCACATATCCAACACAGATAGCAACATCTCCCACATCCAGTTGGAACAGATAATCAGTAGCTGATATACAATGTTCAATTACGTTAACAACAACAAACATCACAGTCTCATTGATGTATTTTCGTGCTTTCCAACTTCAGCAAAACCCTTCTCATTCTCATCAGACTCTAAAAGGGAAGGGAGATATATCGCCCTGATACCAAACGGGTAGGCCTACACAGCAAACAAGTGGCACCATATGTGAAAATCATAAGCACAATCAAAACAACTTTCCTTCCCATAGTTTACCCCTTCTTCATTTCGTGAAATCAGATGCACATAGCCATGATAGACTTGTCAATCAACAGTTAAAGCATCTTTGTGAGGGTTACTCACCTGTCCCAAGTCCAAGGTGACGTTTACTTCGTTGTATTCCAGTCCACGGGAGAGAGGCGGACTTTGCCACCACGTCTCAGTTCCATCAATTGCATTAGTAATTGGATGTGATTTATTTGGATTATTGGAGTTACAGTGTTCACAGAACTGACCCTGCGGAGCGGAAGAACAGTCCAGTCAATATGGCAATTATGGAAAATGGTTGCAGATCATTCCAAAATAATAATATCAAGATCCCAACTTCTTAAGGTGCACTTTGACAATTTGGGCTGTCCTTCAATGGCAACGAATATGGTGTATCAGGGGAAAGCATTTATTTTCCTGTTTAGACATATTTCAGCTATTAACTTGTCTTGCGCACTGGCAGTGCCAAAGACAAGTATTAACATAGTGCTCAATGTTGGATGAATTACGCGTTTATCTACCTACCTCCCTCTCCAATTGCACTGAATTCTTTGCTGAATCTTACCTGTATAGTTTGACTAAATAGGTCCGTTGTAGGACCACCGACAAGTTTGCAGAAAAGATCCGACCTGGGTCTTCCTAAATTGTCCTCTCCACAGGTGGCAGTGGCCGAGATCCGCGACTCAGTTGCCAAATTGAAGTACTTCGGACTTAGACTAAACCCCGAAATTTCGTTAGTAACCACCTGTGTCCGCACAACACTCCCCATAAAGAACGCGATAGCCAACAACCTATAATACTTCATTGCCGCCTTCGCCATCTCTCACATTCCGTCAAAACTATGAACTTTTCATACTGGATTGCAAAACATTCAAGAAAAGATCCGAAATTACGTCCTCTGCTAAATCCATAATTGAGCGACTAGAGATGTTGACTTGTACGCCGTTGCAGTTTCATGGGTAGCTCGTCCCTCCCAGCGTCATACTTTTCTCAACTCTTAGTGCGCTCGCATCTCCTCCACCTACTGCAGTTCGTTCCCCCCACCACCACCTCTGGCGTATCAAGTGTCAAGGGAAGAACGGGTGACTGAGAATAGCCTAGATTACAAGCACGTTTTAGTCTGATAGGCTAAAATATCTACCTTTGTTCAAGACAGGGTAACATCACTAATAGGTCCGACAAGAATTTCCGGACCAGTCTACAATCTGAGTGGAACCGCATATTGGCATAGAACAACCAATAGTCATGTTGGCAAAATATACTTTGCGTTGTGGTTTAAAGACCACTGTGATGATGCAGACAGACCTATTGTCACTGTGCGCCAGAATACTAATCCACTGTGCCTTGCAATAATCGAGTTGATGACCATGGGGCACATGGCAGTTCTCACATTATATGAACAGGTTGCATACCTGGCGATGCTACAGTGCACAGACGATGGTTGGACTAAATATGAACATACCTGTTCAAGGTGTGGACATACAGTGCCAGACAGAGACAGAGTGCCATGCTGTTTCATCACACCCCCATGCCGCATCACACCCCCTCAGTCACCCCACCCTTTCTCGATCCATTGCGCCCACAAGTCTGAATTGTTGAGCAGCTGGCCAGGTCATGTTCACAAATAAACCGTTTGGTTATCTTTTTTTTTTTTAAAGTTGGACCTCAACTGACCCCATTGTGAATAGCCAAGAGCCAGGGGCTACCTAACCTGAGAAACAAATTTCTGTCTGGAAAGTGTGCCTATATCTGACATCCTGAAGCATCCATCTAAAACCCATTTACAGCACCGAAAGTTGAAATGTTAGACTTGCCTCTTTTCTCTTCTACAGGTCTAGTGGTCATTTAAGGAAGTATGATACCTGTCCTTTGAAAATGTGTTGCACAGGGCAACTTCCTATTTTTCAGCCTGAGGCGCGATATGGGTCTTGGTCCACGTCTCCACCCTCAAATGTAGAAGGTTTTGCGCAGTTTGACAGCATACTCCGCGGGCGTCTAAACTTGCACAATATTGTCATAATAAACTTCTCAATGTGAGCCTTCAAAATATAGCCTAATGGGAGGAGATGTCGGACAGCCATAAGAAGTCGCCCACCATTTCATTTAGGGCATGCTACTCAAGCCCCTGGTCTCCAAGAATCTCTTATGCGCATAAACAAACTCCAGATTCTTATTCCCACATTCTTAGGGGATTTTGTCATTTGGATACAAGCGATGTTAGTTATGGTTGCTTAATTCACGTCTAAAGTAACACTAGCCAGTACTTGTAGGATTTAATTTGAAATGTACGAGTGACACCTGGTGGATTGTTTGAGTATATAGGCTATTCCTACAGCCTACCTGGATTTATGAAGATGACCACGTTACTCCTTTATCAGGTCTTAAAAGCCTGTGCATCATTGCACCTCATATACAAGGAACTTCTTTCACAGAAAGACTGCCATTTTCAAACCTTTAAAAAGACTCATTTGGATCCACAGTAGCATTGCTGTGAAATTGGTGCTCATTTCAGTACGGGGCAGGGACGTGGGTGGGACCATTCCCAAAAACTGACAGTATTTGAGAGCTCCATACCCCATCTATTAGTCTTGTGAGCAAAAAGTCGATCACTTCAGAATATTCAAGATAAACAAATAGAAGCAAAATATACTATTTAGTAGTTTATTGACAAGTTTACAAGTAAAAAGTCTTCCGCCATTGGCATTTGCCGTGTAGATGCCCTTTCTACAGTAATCACTTGTAGTACAATAAAAACAGTTTACAACTAGCAAATTACTTTATAAATACCTCCCCTTTGATTTTATTATTTATTTATTTATTCATTGCTTAAGGATTAAAAATGGACACCATCAGATTTCTCAGCTACATCAGATGGATAGAGTGCCAAAAAATGGCACACAAGCACCCAAACGACTTCAATCCATGCACACAGGAGGAATGTGTTGGCCCGTTACTGAATGTGCTGGACGAGGGCATGAATCATTGAAACTGGTTTTTAATAGTAAAAAATCAGTGTGGCGCAGTCGGCGTTGATGCCATGTCAGCCCACCACAAGTCAATGTACAGTATATGAAACAACAGTTGAACATATCCATCATGACGACATGTAAACACCTTTAATGGGCTTTCCACACTGCATGCCACTACAACAGGCTGGAGAGAGACCGAGCTGAGGACCAAAACCAACAGGTGTGCAGGTTACTTAGCCCAAATGTCTTAAAGTAGGAATCTAAGAATTGCCAAAAGAGCAGTTACATGTAGACATTCTTAAAAAGATGGTCTATTTTCTGGAACACTAAAAATGACCTTGGGGTCACCAACCGTCCAGAGATTTCATGCTGTTACTTTGACGAGTAACTCAACAAAAATGGGCTCCTCAGGTTTTGAAGTCCATGCTGATTTACTGCAAAGCCTGGGAATATCCATGCTGTTGCACACTCGTTCCGAACTGCACGGCTGCCTGGATCGCATGGATTTGGGAACCAATCAGAGTAGGGAGACACGGCAAAATGATGCGCGAACTTTTGGACAAATGGAACCGGACGTCTCCTAGGAGAAAGTGTATAGGTGGTCCCCAGACTAAATCTCACTTGAGATTTAGGCTGCTGTTAGCGGGGCAAGTCACAACCTGCAATAAAACACAAATAATCTTGTCAACGTTAAATCCTAACACCTTATGTAAACATCACTGTAAAGCAATACAGAGTTCAAGTCTATTGATGAATGGACACACTCAGGATTCTTGTTTACATCACATGCTCAGGGAGAGAGTTCAAGAATATGATCATCATTGTCATTCATCAGGTCAAGAGTAAATGAACAGATGCGCAAGTCTGGCAAGCTTACCAAACACTGGAGATCAAAGAGGACTGAAGAGAACGCCTCAGTATTGGGATGTGTGCACATGTGAAAATACGGAGAAACTGGCATTTTCTTAATCAACAAAAATGGGCTTCTTCAGGTTTTGAAGTCCATGTGATTTACTGCACCAGTTGTCACAACCTGTCATGAAAATCAAAATAATCTAGTCAGCATTAAATCCCAATACTTTATGTAAAGCAATACAGTCTATTGATGAATGTACACACTCAGGATTCTTGTTTACATCACATGCTCAGGGAGAGAGTTCAAGAATATGATCATCATTGTCATTCATCAGGTCAAGAGTAAATTAAAAGGTGTGCAACTCTGGCAAGCTTACCAAACACTTTGGAGACCAAAGACGACTGAAGAGATTTCTGGCAAGCCAACTTCTCAGTATTGGGATGTGTGCACTTGTGAAGTTACAAAGAAATTGGCATTTTCTTAATTCACAAACGCAGGACAGTGTTTGTAGAAAAAGTGTAAAAATATATTCTTACCAATTACAAACAATGCAGACTTACATGCAGTTACTTTGACGAGTAACTCAACGAAAATGGGCTCCTTCATGTTGAAGTCCATGCTGATTTACTACACCAGTTGTCACAACCTGTACTTAAAACCCACAAACCCAAATAAACTAGTCAGCATCCCAACACCTTATATAAATATCATTGTAAAGCAATACAGAGTTCAAGTCTATTGATGAATGTACACACTCAGGATTCTTGTTTACATCACATGCTCAGGGAGAGAGTTCAAGAATATGATCATCATCGTCATTCATCAGGTCAAGAGTAAATTAAAAGATGTGCAACTCTGGCAGCTTACCAAACACTTTGAAGACCAGAGAGGACAGAAGAGATTTCTGGCAAATCTTGTGAAGCTACAGAGAAATTGGCATTTTCTTAATCAACAAGTAGGACAGTGTTTGTGAAAATGTGTAAAAATATATACCCTCACTAATTACAAGCAAAGCAGACTTTGTATTGCATACATGGCATTGTACATGCAGATAGTATTTGTTATAATCAATTCATCATATTGAACTCATCATTTTGCCGGTCTTTCACTAAATAAAACTTCACTTCGAAGTAACATTGCACTAGGCCTACTGGACGACTGGATCATAATGTTTGAACGGAATGGAACAAAAATGTTGATGAAACGCTAACACAGACATTGTAGCAAACAATGTTGTTACAATGTACAGTACGGTGTATCTTGTAACCTTTCTTTTACTGTCTATGCTTGTAACCAGCCAGCAT
Organism: Sardinella tawilis; assembly: GCA_030264315.1. Lineage (NCBI taxonomy): Eukaryota > Metazoa > Chordata > Actinopteri > Clupeiformes > Clupeidae > Sardinella > Sardinella tawilis. The sequence goes on along the minus strand of JASCQY010000102.1, from coordinate 5,897,215 downwards.
AACTGACAACTTGCAACCTTTTCAGATGGCCACGGCCCACGTGCAAACGATGAATCCCAGCTGCTAGAAGGCTAATGTTAGCCTGGATGACCCGCGTGAAGGGCAGTTTCCATTTCTTGATTTCTTATATTACAACTTACTCGAAATACTTCTGGTATTACAGTACATCTATATCAAGTGAATTAAGATTATAACAAAATCATCGTAACTTAAGATAAACAAACTAACGTTGCCATGTTAACGTTAGTCATGATACTTGCTATGCTGGCTAGCCAGCTGGGTAACGTTAGGTTAACAAAGTTGGATGTGTTGTAAGCCGTAAGGTAAGGACAATCCAAACTCAATTTTCTTATATCACAGTAGTTAAATTTTCTATACTGATATTAAATTGTTACCATGTCGCAGTTGAGTCACCACAGGCATACTGTATTTCGTCTGTACCGTTCCGTTCCCCATGTTGCAAGACAGGCTGCACGAGTGCACACACAGGCAATATCAGAGCCCGTTTACGGAGAGCCCTCCCACTCTCTATTTCACCCCTATTGTACCGAATTTTGGCTGCAGTTCACTTAGGGGGCGATCGCGGGCGAGCGCAAAATACATGGGGCTCTATGAAGCTACGTGGCTAAATGTACAGTTTTAGGACATTTAACAGCACAAACCCTCCGATTTCATTTTAATTTTCGCGAGTTGGATATGGGTTTTGTATTAGAAATTAATTAAACAAACACTCATGGCCTTTCAGTTTTTCGTAATA
>JASCQY010000102.1:5858870-5874409 GCA_030264315.1 Sardinella tawilis | reverse complement strand
CACACACACACACACACACACACACACACACACACACACACACACACACACACACACACAGACAGAGAGAGAGAGAGGGAGAGAGAGAGAGAGAGCTAAGACTAACACTGTAGATTAGTTGAGTGTGAGTGTGTACACACTTTCCTAGTATGAGTGTGTGTGCAAGTCTGTGCTGGTGTGTGTGTGTGTGTGTGTGTGTCTGTGTGTGTGTGTGTCTGTGTGCGTGGTACAGAGAGAGAGAGAGAGAGAGAGAGAGAGAGAGAGAGAGAGAACAGAGCGAGAGAGGCAGACTGTTATTTGCTGGCTATAATAAGCAGATGGAGTTGCCCCAGAGTAATCATTTCTGACCAATAAAGGATTAGCGTAAATGAAGAGAAACATTCAGTTCGGTGCTGTGTTTTAATCTCTCCTATTTCTGAAACAGGCACCTATGTCCAAACCCTAATCCCACCATGTGAGTGAGTTTGATTTATAGTTACTCTGTCTTGGCAAACACACTTCAGAGTGCTTCTCTGTTACTCACATTGTTATAACAGTTTGCAACATACTATTGCCACATAAAATTTCACTGTCTCATTTCTCGTTCTGATGTTCTGATTGCATGCATACACACCTTTACTGTAACTGCGTATCCCTCTTTGAGAGCAGCAATCTCTTATCAACTGCTCTTCAATCTGTGTGAGGTGATGGAATCTAGTCAACTTTTCCGTCCCTCAGGTGTTCTTAGACAGTTCAACTCCTGACTCAGTCTTCTTGCTCTGTTTACATATTTTCCACTCACTTGCCCCAATGTTAAAGCGCCACTGGAAATTTCCTCTTTCCTAAGACCTGCTGGCAGCAGGTGTGTGGCAGTCTGAGGCAGGCACAGAGGTACATGAGGGAACCTTGGGAAGAAATTACTCAGGGAGATAGATTTGTTCTGTTTCCTATGCTCTCTCTCTCTCTCTCTCTCTCTCTCTCTCTCTCTCTCTCTCTCTCTCTCTTTGGCTGCCTGTCAGGTTTACCGCAATACATTGCAGAATCCCATTCAAAATGGTCACTGATCACAGGGACAAGTAATGAAATTACGAGTCCCATTTGAACAAGCATTGGGTGACCCTTAATGGAATAACAGCAAGTAGGAAATACTGTTGACTGATTACTTATTTTGTCTCAGACACCAGAATGTCTGCCTGACAAACACAATCACAAGGATGCATTACCTTCAATCTCCTGCATGCTGACGTCAGACATGGTGGTTAGGGTTTCAGTCATCTGTGATTTGACCAGTCTGAACATGCTCTATGCCTTGTTATATTACTTTACTAGACATTTACTGCAATGCCATGTAGCCTACCACGTGTCTACATTTACAACATTCAATTCACAGTCAATCCAAGAGATTTCAGTGTGTAGATTAACATTGATAACTTAAGATATAGTTTTTTTCAGGTGCTTTTATTCGATGACTTACATTTGAATGTTTAGACACAGAGGACGTAACAGAAAACATAATGGTATATGTATCAAAATGCATGTGTTAAAATATATTTACCATTTAACTAGTTGGATATTCATGTTTTACTGATTACTTGAAAGGTATTATAACATGTATATCTTATAACATGTAGGGGTTTTCAAACTTTGAAATGGCTTCTTCATAACTTTTATGCACATTTCTGCAATCTAAAAATTGACATTTATAGCCTGAAGTAGTTTAATGTTAAGGCAAATGATACATAGGCCAACATATTGATTGAATGCAGTCCTAAAGTGGTTTGATTTTGAAGGCACCTGTACTGTCGCTGCCAAATTGTCAGTATTAAATATCACTGAAATTATTATGACCATCACCATATGGTTGACATTCCTCAGTGATTGAAATTATGGAAGTTTTTTTTTCCATTTAGCAACTATTTCCATGCGTCCACTGCAAAACATCCAAAATAACTGAACCAAAGTATCGTAGACATGGGCAAATATGGCTATGGTCAATGTTTTTTTTTTTTTTTACATTGTTACTATCGCCAAATTATTATTAATTGACCGTTTCATCAATTATAGCCTACCGAACGCAACAATCACTCGAGTACGCGTTCCTCATGTAATGTTCCTCCTCTCGGTGACGTCAGATATCCAGTGCCTTATCCTTCTTCAGCCACAGTTTTCTCACTGCACAGATTTGCAAAGGAGAAGGCGGAGCTGTCAAAGTTTTCTGTTTAGAGCCACACAAGTTCTGTAAGAGGTCGCTACCTTGGATGACACGTTTTGAGCAGAAGTAATTTATTCGTATATAGTGGTAGCATGGAATAACAACTCTCCTTCTCGGGACAAAACGCTTGATGAAAAAAGTTATGGCAAATCTAAATCAGATTGGAATCATTGTGATCTCCCTGCTCTGCTTGGCTTGTTGCGCTGCGCCGGAAAAGAAAGGTAAGCTTGCCTTAAGGATCTAGACATGGGTGTTGGACTCCTTTTGGGAGGTGGGATTTGATCGGAAAGGCAGGCTTGCCACAGTGGTGTCTGGCGTAGTTGTCCGATGTGCGCACACGCGATTAGTTGGTGGGAAAAAATGTGTTAAACGGTTAAACTGTTTTCAGCACCGGAATGAAACAATTACAGTTTATAGGTAGTCGCCAATGGGTTTATGGTCAGACCGTTTGCTGTTTGTAAGTTGTGTGATCGTTCCCACGATCCACTTTAAAACTTGCAGGCGTAAGACTAACTGTCCTTAGTCTATGATACCCAATGGAGATATTGGTTTGTGTACAGACTGGAATATTGGAAAACATTTTAGCCCACAAGCACAATAACAATGACATACTTTGAGAAGTTGAAAGAAAGGAGAGGACTGATGAGTGAGGTTTGTTTCGCAATCCACAAAACTTGACATCCAAATTCGAAGGGCATGTCACGCAAATTGTTCCGGCTGGGAGCATGCTATCGGGACCTTGTCAACTTTTAGAACAATATGGTAAACATCCAAATCTAAACCCCCAAATTCAGTTTAAGGAGTAGCTTGTGCTCAATTTTGGTAGACACTGGCCTATTTATTAAAAACTTTTAGTCGGTTTTGCAAATGATGCCCAAGAACATTGAACTGTGCATGCTTTCATTTTATAGGCTATACAGTATATCTGTATATACCTTGAGGGATTGGTTGACCTATATACAGTATATGCTACTGATGGTTATTAAACTGCCTTGTTCTGCCGGGTTGAAGTAAGGACTATCCTCCCATGCTTGCTCAGTTGCCAAGGTGGACAGATGGGGTGCCCAGAATCCAGGCTATTAGAATGATAGGCCCCTCTGGTGCTGATGAGACAGCCACTCCAAACAGGATGAAGGATGCTCTGCATCTTGACTTTTCTCACTTCAGTAGAACATCACATTGCCAAGAATGCTTTGCATCAATTGACCTTCCTGACTTCAGTAGCGAAGAACATGCATGCAGCCTAGACCCTCTGCTCTTGGAGTGTTTTTCCATGGTGACACGTTTTCAAAGTTGATTGCAGTCTTTTCCAAAATTAGACCTTATTCAGGTGTGATGTATAGACATGGAAGTGGGCTATAGTTGTATATTTAAAAGTTCAATTAAGTTATAACAGTCATCAAATTCTGGTAATCTATGATTTCATACTGTTTAGCAGGGTAGCCTAATTGATGTATCTTGCAAAATCTGTTGAATCGTCCTCTGTATTAAGTGTACAAAAATATAATGTGTTATGCTGGTGGCAAGAAGAAGCTATGTCAACCCTTTATACAACACTTGAAAGAAGTGAAATAAGATTTAATCCATAGGAGAACACATATGATATGGGTGGGATTATGACATTTTATTACATTTCGGGTTAAAAAACGCTCAATAATGTAGTGTGGACAAAGTATTTTAGCATTTTTTTTTGTCAGTACCAGACTGTTTCTGCAAAGACGTCAGCTATGTTTCTCTCTCTGTCACTTTCACTCTCCCCTTAACTGTTTCACTTTACTCATTTATCTATCAAATAAAGCCAGCCACACCTTTCTAATAAGACTATAAGAATAATGCTACATAGTAAGTAAGTAAGTAAATAAATAAATACATACATACATACATACATACATACATACATACACACACACTGTACATACATACATACAGTACATACATAAATTATACAAGATGTGATCAAATTGAAATAGTTCTTAGCCTTAAAACTGAGTTCAAGTCATCGGACTGTCCAGTAAGGAAAGTTGAGCTGCCCTCATTTATTTGTCTTTACAAGTTAAAGATTTAATCTGTTATTCTGTGTTTAACCAGGCAGAGTGTGGTTTTCTCTCAAATGTTCCACATACAAATCTTCCATGAAGTTAAAGGAAAAAATGGTAATAAAACAAGTTATGTTTCACTGAACAACCTTTTCTAAGCCGATGCAGAGTATGCCCTAGTCGTCCATCAGCGGCCAACAAAAACATCTCTGCCTGCATTCTACAAAATCATAACAAGTCTGTTGTGTTTGTGAGACAGATTTCCCAAATATTTCAGGAGAGCTAAACAAAACGGACAGCTCAGTGCAGGCCTGGGAGTACTGGGTGGGAGTCCATCGTCTGTGCAGTGTTCGGACTGGAGTCCTAGCATCTCAGAGGCTTTGACTTGTGCACAAGCTTGTGTTCCATCCTGGGCTTCTCCAGTCCTCTTACTGAAGCTCCATGTTTGGCCTCATAGTCGGGGTTTTTTTGTGGACGGTGGAAACCTAGTTGCTGTGTTGCTTTGTTTTTCGTCTTCCCTTTGGCCTGGGGCTCAAGCAGATGTTCTTGTTATTGCTGGCCTCTTCATGACGCACTACACAAGCACTGCGGTGCTAATGCACGCTGTAAAACACGCAGGCCATTTGCCGTCCTTCGTTACCTGGCTTTTAATGAATCTATTCTGGTCAGAGATTTCTATCATGTCTGATTTGCCTCAAAACTCTGTGTGCGCATTTTGTTAATAAAGGTTTTGTGGTGCTCAGGAGAGGTAATTTCAACGTGTCCCATGAAGCGAAAATCCATTTGGGGCCGGTTTCCTATCTTAATGGTGTGAAGAGTTGGGGGTCCTGCCTCAACATCCTGGATTTGTGAATCCATTTCTAAGAAAGTTGTTATCCAGATATATATGTGTGTGTGTGTGTGTACAGTATACCTTGACTTTCCAAATGACTTTGCATTTGAAATGCATTAATACGCCAGTGCTTTTGAGCAGTTATTTCCTACATGCTGGAAATGGATCTACAGGAAATGGACTCTGTAGGGTTGTGCTCTCTTGCATTGCAGATCTTTGTGGACAAGTGACAGGTGTAATTTTCATCAGCAATCATGCTGAATGGAAATAGCAGTGCTCATATTTAATGGAAATTACCGGAACGCCATCTAGTCAGGTAATCAAGAGGCATTCAACATAGCTGAGAGCCAGTGATGGCTCTACTGTCTGTGAGCATGAGGGCCAAGCTAAAAGATAACGCAAAACTAGGATAAAGTTGTTGAGCCAGAGTGTTTGTGTAAGACCCGCGCTGCAAGCACGAGCTGGTGGGAGCTGGAGCTGGATGTGGGTGCAGTTTTAACCATGCATGTGTTGCTATTGTTAATTGTTTACGGCAGCACAAATCAAAGTTCTGTCTTGAATGCCTAACTTGACGCAGGTGGGTTGGTGGAAGTGAAGCTGACAAACGCATGATGGTGTTCTGCCTCCCACCACCCCACCTCCCACAGACAAACACACACATCATTTGGTTACTGTTTGCATGGCAAGTGCGTCCATATTTTTTTTATTTATTTTTTTTCTCCCCGAGCACCTTCTCCAGTTTTATGTTCCCAACGTGACACTCGGCTGGGCTCTTGTCCTCCTTCCGTTTGCCCTCCTTTCGATTCCAGCGGCTGCAGTGATGATTTGTTTCCAGGGCTTGCTCTGCCGGAGTGGAGCCTTCCCAGCGGGGTAATTGGTGGCAATCCTTGGTTACCTGGAGGCCTCAGAATGTTGGTGAACTGAGACCACTCTGGGCGCTCTCCTCTCCTCTCCCCTTCCCTCCCCAGCCTGATGGCCTTCCCAGACAAACATCTGCTGAAGTGGTTGGAGCTGCCTAGGCCCACAGAGGTGATGGAGCAGTGGACCTCCTGCTTTGATAAACTATTAAGCAGCTCTGTGAAAATGGATCTGCGGACCTAAAGGAGAACAATGCAGGTTGTTCAGTTAGGTCCAGTAGTTCTGGCCATCAGTTCTGGCCACGTGAGCAGAGTCTTAAATTTAATCCAGATCCAGATAGAAGACAGCACAGGCACCAGTGAAGTATTTACCAGACATGAATGGCTTGGTTAAATGAGAGCTAGAACACAGTTAGCTTCCAAGCTACAGTAATTGACTTCCTGGCAAATTAGCTCCTGCCGTTTACTCTCTTAAAGTCTCTTCTGTGTGATTTTCCTAAGATTGTTCCAAGCGTATAATCCAAGAACAGAAACAAATAGAATAGCTCATTCTCTGTCAGCATTTTTGTCATCATGTGAACACAGTAAGACATCAGCAGGAGTGAAACGGCTTTAAGATTTGAGGATCTAGGACTGTCTCCCAAAAATAGTACATTGTAGAGAGTGTGAGAGCTTTGGAGTTTATGGTCTTTTGCTCTTTCCATGATTGAATGGGCCTTTAGGGGCATTTAGTTGTTTGCAGTGGAAACAGAAGTTGGCGTCCTTGGAACTGGAAAAAGAAGTTGTCAGTCACATCTCATTAAGTGCACAGCCATTTGAGTCAGTCATAGTTCACGTAGACTTCCTTATGTATTTCCTTCTTATAACACCGTGGCAATTTGGATTGCATGTTTCTCTGAACAGAAAATAGGCTGTTTTTAATTCGCTCATTCACATGCTTATGAATCATTTAACAGTCAAGTCTGCCATAGCAAGCTAACAAAACACAAATGACACGTGTGAATGAAGGTGCTTTAGCTTCTTTTAAAACCTGTTAAAACTACATTAATGAGGATTTCTAGGACTACATGCATAGGGTGTATCATTTGGAAATTTCAGCAGGTTTGTACACATGCAAGTATCAAACTTTTTGACAACAATAATGAAACTATGTTGCTGTTTGATAGGAGAGTACTGCCAATCTAAAATGGATTAGGTTTAAATACTGTATGTGCCGTCTTATAAGAATATTTACACAGATTAATCTCTGTTTCCTCATCCAGACACTTTTTCCACTGTGCCTCAGCACTTTACCATTTGTTGCATTTATACCAGAAAGGTTTTAAATCCGACATAGGCGTTGAAGTTTGAGTGTACAGTCTATATTCATTATTAGATGTGTTTGAGTGGCTTAAGATGCTTTAAAGGAGAAATTTGGCATGAATCAATCAATAGCCCTGTTGCTCCAGGTCATTGAATGCTGGAGAACGTTTGATGCAACAATAACGAACAGATAACTGAAGTTAACTGAATGGGGCATTGCAAAATGAAACTGAGAGTAGGTTACTATGGCCTTTCACTTAATGTTAGTTGACATTTCAGTTATTGGTCTATGGTGTATCAAATTTTCTCGCTCTTTTTCTGACTGACAGCACTTGGTGATCTCAAGCAACTGGGCTATTAATTGATTCACGCCAAACTTCTCCTTTAAGCACTTTTTCATTTTTACTTTATTTCCCTGTATTTATCTTCCCCTCTCTTTCTCTCTCTGACTCCCACACACACACACACACACACACACAAACTTTCATACAGTACACTCCCTCAGTCTCATATCAGACAATCATGTTTTCCCACACCTGTGTGATTCACAGTGCCTGTTCTTGTTCCTAAGAATTTCAATTGGAATGGTACAGTACATGTACTGTATTTGCGCATCCATTGTTTTTTTTGCCCGTGACACTTTTCACAATCCCAAATAATATAGCATCACTTTTAGTAATACACGTACAGTCTGATAGTATCCCCAATATTTCCATAGAAGGGTTTCTGTTGTGGGGGATGAACGGAGTGAACACGGTCCACCCCTGACTCAAACATAAAGGCGATGTTTTCTCCACAACTCCACAACTCCGCACCTTTCCTCACATCATTTCTTATCTCATTACATGGAGTACACTCAGTGATCGATATGCATATTTTGGCTGTAAAGTGAATGTCAGTTTTTAAGTATATCTTGGAGAGTTGTGCCTCAAAACATCACTCAGTCAGTGTAAACACACGACACACTGATATGTGGAGAAATGTGAGTGTGAGCGTGTTTATTGATCTTTGTCCTCAGAGCTGTGTGGTGTGCAAACAATAAGGGAAAACAATAAACAATGTCTAACGGTTTCAGAATAATCTTGATAAAATCAAAGGTGTTCTTAAAAGGCATGACAGGAAGTGAAGCATGAGAATCAGGGCTGATGCTCTGTTTGATTTGTGTGGAAAGTGTAGTATGCCTTGTAAGGAATCTACCGTTGTCTCCTGCCAGCCTCTGCCCTAGCTGATCTCTTAGATTATCAGCCAAAGGTCTAATTGAAGTATCTAAAAATATAAACCATCTAGCATCCATCTTAGTTTCAGCAAACTGCATATTTCCCTCTTTTGTAGGCTTCATGCAGATAAAGATCTCAGATATATTTGGTGTGGTTTCCCTGATGGAGATCTCTCCCTCTCTCTCTCTCTCTCTCTCTCTCTGTCTCTCTCTCTCTCTCTTTCTCTCTCACCCTACCTCCACCTTGGACATTCTCACTTGCCTAAGTTCACTTTCTTTTTGCTTGTACTGTAGCTTTGCTTTTATGCTTTTTTGAAAACTTGTGAGTGTACGTTTGGCTTTGGTTACATGTTGACAAAGACAAAGCTTGTGAACTGTAACCCAGGCGATTTTTTTTTCTGGTCAATAATTTCACCACAGATTATGGATTCAGTTTCCTCTGAATTTTAACTCCTTGATGTGGCCGTCCATTTATCCCTCCTGAAGGAATGGAGCTTGAAACGTCCTTTAATGATTACAACGGTCCTAGCTTAGGTTCAGAGACTGAAGAGCTCACTTGAATCTCCAGTGTTTTTCTTAAACTTCAACTGATTGTGGCCAGTGTGAAATAGCTAGGCACTGTGTTTGGTCTAGACATATATCATTTTGTTGCACATTCACTCGCAGCCAAGGACACGAAAATGATGTGCTGTTCTGTATCTGTACCCACTACTAATTGTGCCTAGTTTTAGAAAAGGTGTATCTTCTCTGAGTGCCATAATGGTGCACCATTGTGTGTGTGTGTGCACTCAGCATTGGTAAATACAGCTCTAACTATTGCAAGAAGGCAAACTGATGAACCCTTTGCAAATATGCTCAGGTTAACCTCATAATTGTAATAAGAAAGCAAGTTGAAAAGCACAACCCCTGGAGGAGACAGGGCTGCAACTGTGGAAAGAGGTGGCCTTCAGAAGAATTGGATCAAGCTCTGGCTTTTGCATTATGTCTCTCTCTTACCACAGAGGGCTGTGCATGGACCTGCTGCTGGGATTGGCTGTCAGCAGTGACCCCTCTCCTGAGCTGGATTCCCTGTTAAGATGAAAAATTATTGTTGTCCTTGCATGCAGCATTCTTCTCTTTATCTCTCTCTTTCTGGGTCTCTGTCCCTCCTTTTCTCTATCTCTTTCTCCCTGTCTTTTGCACATACACATACTCTTTCTCTGTGTGTGTGTGTGTGTGTGTGTGTGTGTGTGTGTGTGTGTGAGTGTGTGTCTCTCTCTGTGTGTGTGTGTGTGTGTGTGTGTGTGAGTGTGTGTCTCTCTGTGTGTGTGTGTGTGAGAGAGAGAGAGAAAAGTCTGAATGTACACTGACATCTCCGTGGCAACCATTACCTGGCAGCACAAAAGGGGCATTCTTTCTGGATTTGGGATTGCCTTTTCAACAGGATTAACTTTCAATGGCACCCTTGCCATGCTCTGTTTACCCTAGCATTTGCTAACACTGTTGTTCTTCCCCCATTGTCACTCTTGTGGTCGACATCCATTTATTATGGCCGACCAGCCTGCAGCCCTTACCGACCAGAACAGGCTTGGAGTGGAGTGGAGTTAGCGCAGGTTAGCGCACAGCTGAGAAAATGCTCAGAGGCATAAAATGACGCATCCTGCCCCTCACAGACGGCCTCTAGTCAAAGACCCACTGTGTGCTCAGGTTCGGGGGTCCAGAGGAGTGGGCGGCTTAAATTTCTCTCTCGCTGCAGGAAGTTGAATCACGGCTCCCTCTCCCTGGAAGATAATGTGAACCAGCAGTGTGGATTATGCGAGAGACTTCCGCGAGATAATGAAGAGGGCTTATTTGGTCGACTCAGTTGTTAATCACGACTGACTAATGAGGCTCACTCAATTAGCACCCCTAATAGACAAACTCATAACATCCTCCTTGAGTCACGGAACAGCTTCGCCCTGGATTTGGTGATCACTTTCAAAGCAAATTGACTCTTCATTTGCACAGCTTTCTCAGGAACACTGTCTTTTTTGTCTGTGCTCTACTTTTGCCCATGTGAGCGGTGTAGTTGATTTTAGATGACTCGTACAATCTTTACAAAGGTGTGTTTGTGGCACAGAGTCAGGTGCTCTGTATGGGGTTGAAGGGGGGCATTTAGCCTAAGTGGAACAGATCAAAGGGTGAGCTGTGGATGGCAAGTTAACAATTGAACTGGTGCCCCCCCTGCCAAGACGTGAGCTCTTATGTTTCATTGACTTGCAAGGAAAAAACACTTATGCATTACAGTAAATATCTCTCCACCTTCCATATGGTGCAAAGTCACAAACGGCATGTTTGCTTATGGCATAAATAAAAGCAAAGGGTGAAAACATTCCATTCTGTAGGATAACACCATTTAAGACTCTGTAATTACATTGTTAAAGACCCCCACTACTGTAATTGTTGGTTTCTGCACTCACTGGTGTGTGGAACAGCATTTATGCTGTAACTGTGTGTACCTATGTGTGCCCATAGGCCTTTTATTAATCATTAGTTAATATTATATTAATGATAACTCTTCACAGTTACAGTTGCACTAGAGCGATGGGGCTTTGATCGTAAACGTGACTGAGGAAGTTGACTTCACGGCACCACTCTCACCTCTGCCTGAACTACTCTCTCCCTGTACTGAATTAAATGACACTCTTTGCAATTTGACACACACAGAAGATTCTTTTTTACCGCCTTATTTCTATATTTATATAGAATATATAAATAATATATAAATATGTATTTAATATATAAATAACATATACTTTTATATTTTTGTCCATCTTTCCTCTTGAAAAAATGCAAAAGCTCTCACTGGGAATCAGTGCTACAATATCAGTAATAGTAAATACAAATCAGGATTATTTTAGTAGCCACATTGATATACAGTACTTGCTTGAGTTGCATTGGAAAGTGCATACTGCAGTTTTTAATGCAGATTTGACCTCTTTTCTTAGAAATGCAACAGACTTGTATGTTAACCTTTCATGAACTTGCTATCTTCATTTAAAACAACGTTTATGTCAAATCATAGAATTTGTCACCCCAGCAATACCACTGTATTGGAAAGTTTTAAGAAATAAGGTAGTTCATCGTTGGCTTAATTTTTCCAAGCTTGTGAGCGGATTTGAGTAAAGCTTTGGTAAAAATGGTGGAAATATCCCATGTGTATGAACCTGGAATGAATCCAGCTGGCCAGATTAACTCCCACGCAGGACGAGATATTGTGCCGACTGAAGCAAAGTCTCTCATATAGATGACTACAATGCCAAGCTTCTGAGAGTTTAATATGGAAGCTCTTGTTTTAGCATTGAGACGTGATTATCCTCTGCCATGTAATCGCCCATCCCTGTGTGTCAGTGGCTGATTGGGCTGAGCTTAAATGACTGCAGGGTCAGAGGTTAACTGCGCAAGTTAGGTGGTTTTCATAGTGATGGGCCCAAGCTATGTCCGGAATGCGCTACGGTTGTCTGCGGATGCTTCTGGCATTGTCTGCAGGATCCCAAGTGGGAAGGTGGGGGTTGGTCGTGGTGAGTGTGTGTGTGTGTGTTTGGGGGGGGTGGGGGAAGTCAGTGTCAATGTTATTATCCCCACACCAATTGACCAAAACACATCCCTGCAGATTAACTGATAAAGAGTGCCCTTCGTCTAGCAGTGAGAGGGCAAAGTCTGCCCCGCCGTGTTCTCGCCGATTCGCAAGGACGACGCAGGGAATAATCACAGACCAGGGGAACTGCACTTAGCGGTGACATGTGGTCAGACCCTGGCACGTGAGTCACCTGGCTGTTTGATGTCTCACCTCCAGCTGATCTCTGATGCACTCTCTCCCTCTACCTCTCTCTCTCTTTCTTCTCCTTTTTCTCTGGCTCCTTCTGTCTCTCTGCCTTTCCCCCCTTCCCACAGCTTTGACTTCAAGCAGCCAGGGGCTTGACTGCAGTGAGAGTGCGCAGCTCTGCACCTGCGTGCTGCAAACGAACTCTTCATGTAGCAACATCATGCTGTGCAGCTGTGAGGCCTGCAAAAAAACAACAACAAAAAAAACACATGACCTGCTGTATACCCCCCCCCCCCCTCTCTCTCTCTCCCCCCTGCTCTGGATGTTAAACTGGAGGCCCTCAGGCCGCTGTCGTTGGCTCAGTCACTATTTAATCTCCGCAGGCTGCGACGGTGGAGATGCGGAGAGAGGCTCGTCGTCGTCACAGGAAATGGCCTGGCAGCTGTGCGGGGAGCACAACATCTGTTCTTAGGAACAATGTTGATGTCACTGCCGGACGGCATGTGAAAACTGTTTGGTCGTGTTGTTTGGGTTGAGGGGGCCAGCGAGTGAACCTGTTAAAGTGTTGATGCCGGGGACTGCCTGCTGTGTTTAACCCAGACGTGACGCTGTGCTCTGTGTAGAAACCTGCTCATTTAAAATAGCATTGAGTCATGTAAAGACCGAAAAAGCATTCTATGATTGTCTGGGGGGTGTTGCAATGCAGGACTTTTCTTAAGTCACAAAAAAAACAATTGTGGATGGCACACCAACTTATTTGGAGAAACAGGCTTTCCTGAGACTAGGCTGCATATCCTCTCGAAACTTACAGCAAGTACTAATCCGGCATGTTAATTCCTACATGTTTCTTCAGGTCCAGAGGATCAAAAATCTATAACAGTCCTAATGTAAAACATGTTTTGCCTATAATGTATAAGGTCAGAATGAGAAGTCATTTCAACCACCAGACAATACAAGCATCACATCACATGCTCCAGCAGCATTCTGGGACACGCCAGCCCATCCATCTTGCATCTTGCACTTGTGCATGTGCATTGGTGACCACTTTTACTGTAAAATTTACTGCTATCTTCCCGTTATTTTTTTCCATTTCTCATATGCATGTTAATGGAATTTTGGCCTGCAAGCAGCCATCCTTTGGGAATATCTTTATGTCTCAGCAAAGATGGTCATATTTCAGAGCTTGATTCGGTGCCAAGACATTTCCATGGAGCTGCGCCCTAAAACTGGAAATGTAGACTACCCCCTCTACCCACCCCTCCGTCTCTGTCAGGCCCAGATGAGAGACGTGAGACAGACGGCAAGAAGGCCTTTTTGTGTGTCTGCTGAGGGGGCGGCTTTAAAACAACTGGCTTCGGATGTGATGATAACTTCAAACAAGAGGAGCCATTGTTTCGGGGTGTGCTGGCTGCCGCACTCTGGGTCCTCTCGTCCGTGGAAAGGATGACTCTCCTCCCTCAATCACAACATGCAGCATAAACACCGACGGCTCTGGTCTTCACTTCCCTCTGATTCCGTTTTTACGCAAGACACTACACGTCTCCTCCTCCCACTGGTAACAGAGGATTGTGAAGTCATAGAGCATAGAGCGTTGGCTTTAGTAGCATATTCCCACTTGGAATTTTCTTAGCATGACCACGGAGCGCCTTGCTGCTCAGCCCCAGACCCGAGCTTTTGGCCCCACAGTTGCATTTTAGGCATTGCGATTTGATGTGTCATGCATGAGTCTCTGCAGGACACGCTGGGCTTTGCGCTGTGAGAGTTTGATTGGTCGCAGTGTTAGCAAATACAAGGCAGAGGAAAACAGATTCCTTGCCTCCCTGTTTTTCTGGAGTGTCATGTTGAATGAAGATCAGATGGTCAGTCCTTGCAATATTTCATTCTGCTTTTGTGTGTGTGCGTGTGTGTGTGTGTGTGTGAGTGGGTGTGGATGTGGGTGTATGTTGGTATGCGTGTGTGTCTGTTACTCTTTGTGTTTGTGGCTTTTGTATGTCTGTGTCCCTTGTGTGTCTGTGGCTCTGTGTGTATTTGTGTGTGTGTGTGTGTGTGTATGTGTACGTGTGTGTGTGTGTGTATTTGTGTGTGTGTGTGTACGTGTCAGTGTGCGTGTATGCATGCATGTGTGGCAGCGTGTGCTGGAGGAGGAAACTATTCATCACTGGACCCAGAGTGGGCCCTGGCTGCAGCGTAGTAATGCGTAAAACAGAGTGTAACGGTGAGTAAGAGATGACTAACTGACGCTGCCTACGGACTGAAACCCCAACCCTCCGCTGAGCCTCACCTTCCCTGAGCTCATTTAAAGACGGCCGAGTCTGGAGCCCCCGTCATCTGGATCCTGTTTTACTATTTTGGAGTCACTCATGCCACAGAACCAGAGCTAGTTAACCCCTGCTGCCCACCATAGAGGAACCTTAAAGCAGAGACCAAGAGTGTGTGAGGCTCTACCCACCCACACGACCTAAATTGTATAGACTGAGCTTCTATTCAAACCGTATAGATAGATGTTTGAATACATGGGGGGGGGGGGGGATGTTTAGTTATTTGTTCTCTGGAGGTCTGAAGCAGGGTAAGGATTGGGAAAGCACAAGCCAGAAGGGGATTCCCACATCCAGCTGCTTTGTATTCCCGCTTGGAATCATGTGTGAAATGTGTGGGTTTTTCAGACTGTGGTGCACCAGTCTTTTTTTTCCCCTAACGTCCTTTTATTGCATAGTAAGGAGGATGTCTCAAACGGGAAAAGGAGACAGCATTTTGCCTTCGCTGCCTACTCCCTCTTTTTTTCTCTCTCTCTCTCTCTCTCTCTCTCTCTCTCTCTCTCTCTCTCTCTCTCTCTCTCTCTCTCCTTCCCCTCCCTTGCTCTCACTCTCTCACACACTCTTTCATTCACAAGCTTGCTGGCTCTCTTTTTCCCTCGTCAGACTCTCTCCTTTCCTGTTTGAATGATGAAGTGGTGTTGTGTGCAGGACCGTTGGCAGTTGGACTGAGCGCTTCTCCTTTGAAGCAGGAGACGTTGCTGTTTGAAAGAAAATATGTGTTTCTTTTCCTTTTTCCCCTCTTGTTACATATGCACATGTCAAAGCATTTTTTTTTTCAGAAGCCTGGGTGTTATTTTTTTTAAGGAATGTACTGTAGTATATGGTCTCTGCAATGACAGATTTCTTGGAATAAGCAGAGCAGAGATGGTATGTGTGTGCGTGTGAGAGTGTGTGTGTGTGTGTGTGTGTGTGTGCGTCTGAGTGAGTGAGTGAGTGTGTGTGTGTGTGTGTGTGTGTGTGTGTGTGAGTGAGTGAGTGTGTGTGTGTGTGTGTGTGTGTGTGTGTG
>JASCQY010000102.1:5794912-5808393 GCA_030264315.1 Sardinella tawilis | reverse complement strand
AATAAAAACTATTATAAGTATTTTGGGCTTTACTCAATTTTTTAAGCAGACTGCTATTATTTTGAACACAACTGTATTTGACAGGAAAATGGCCAGTAAGAGCAGCAGTGTGGGGATTAGATGGCTGTCACAGCAAGCTGGCTGGAGGATCCCATTCACACGGAGCTGTCGCTGCTCTGTGCTTCACCTCCGAGGCAAGCTTATAAACAACCAACAAGAGGGCCTACTCATTCACTGGCAGCCGTGGCTGGCCGCACAATGCTTTCAATTAGGTCCATTCAGAGCTACACAGAGACCACTTCCTTGTTTACAAATGGCTAATAATGGTGGCTGGCTTGCTTGGCCAAGGGGGAGAGGAGGGAGAGAGAGAGAGAGAGAAACCTCTGAGTCACAGATTGGGGGTGTGGGGGGGGGCATAAAGTGCCGCCTCAGCCAAATTCTGTCGTTTTGAAAAGGAAGCACGCCGAACGAGCACAGCTTGTCCTGACGATGTACACATACCTTTCCACAATGAGGGTCACTGATGTGTGACCAGGGCCCAGGAAAGACTGTCAATAGCTTGCTTTCATGCGGCAGTGAGGGGGGAATTAGGTGGTCAATGGAGGTGGCTAAGCCACGTATGCAGCGTGTCCTGGGTCAGGCTCTTGTGTTTGTTTTGATCGCTGCACGAGACCAGCGTGACTGCACAGCCTGTTTACCCTGGAACCATATCAGGCCCTCGGGGCACACGCACACACACACATTTCTATTGCCAAGTGAACATCAACATGCACTGTTTTGAAACACACCCTGGTCTGTCTGTCTGGACTGCAGAAACTTCTGGTGTCTTATATAGTGGATAATTATATCATTGCCTGTGTCAGCTGGTGATTACACACATTAGCTTTGGTGTGTCCCTTTCATCATTGCTTGGCTGCTCTGTGCTCTTCCCCTTCTCTAAATATGCCCAAGAAAAGTATTTGTGACTGTGTGCTTGGGTTGACTGATGAAATTGATCACATCCAGCAGGCCAGAATGACTTTTGATTGATTACAAAGAAACAATCTTTAAAGGAGTGCTACACCGGAAAATTTCATCATCTTTTTTTTTTTTTATTGAACAAGCAAAGCAGCATATTTACACACACACACACACACACACACACACGCGCGCACACACATACGCACAAACAAACCCGTGCACACACTCATAACATACGTACATACAAGCACATATTCTTGGGTGCATATATTTACAATGGCAAACACATACACATTATTAGGAATATGCATGTCTTCACGTCTTAAATTTGGTTGATAAAAGTATTTTTATCACAAAGATCTAAAGTGCATGTCCTGAGGCCAAATTCTGTTGAAAAACCGGACATCTTACTTTTGGTTTCTCCCAACTAAAATAAATGTCAGATCTGTATGCGACCTGTATAAGGTCAATTATGGTTGTTTTTACACAAACAGAATGGTGATTGGCAAATCATAGTGTTATTTAACATACTGATTTATATAACATTCATAACATAGTGAAATGGCCACAACAACAACCTTGAAAGGACTGATTTAATGCTGGTTATCTTATTTTACAACTGTCTGAGAAATTAGTTGTTCAAATTTGTCACTGAACAGTGACTCCAACCATTGTCAATGAAGAGAAATGACCAGACATCCCTGATGGAACACTGATTACTAAACAAAAACAAACTACTTGCATCATGGAGCCAAAACAAAACAACAGACCTCCAAGTTGAGTAAAATAGAGATGCGAAAAGAAACTGTAATCAGTGAACAAAGTGAACATAGTCTTTCCTTTGAGAACAGGATTTAAGACTAACACAATGCTAAGTCAAGAGTCTATGATGTTTCCAGAAATAGTTTTTGTGGCCATAGCTTATAAGAAGAACCAAGCAGGGGACCGTCGTCCCCTTCCTTCTCTTTGCACATCTGCCGCACTTTCAACGATCGTAGGTATCGCCATCGCCTGCCGCAAGCTCTCTCTAGCCGTGCCTCCCGCCCTTCCCCCATGTAGCACTGTAAACTGTGCCGATAATTTACTCTAACATAGAGCACAGGAGACAGGAGCACTGCCGCAGTAGGCCCAGTTACCAAATGTTCAAAGTCAGCACAGAATAGTAGAGACAAACAGGACTCGGCGTACATCAAAGCACTGCTTCCAAGAGTATAAAATTCCATAGAGGCTGCTATTCTCCTTCTCCCTCAGAGAGAAAACCAAAACAAAACAAAAAGTCTCATTTGAGCAAAACAGAAACAGCTGATTGGTGATGAGGAACCCAAGTGATTAGGCCCTATCTGAAGCCTCTGTAGGATATCTGCTTGGTTAGGAACAAGCCTAGGTGAAAACATGAAAGTAATTAAAAAAATATATACATTACAGAATTCAGGAATAGACACAAATGTATCTCCTTGTTTCCCCAACAGAATGATTTCAAAACTCACAACTGTAGAATGTCATCATTTTATATATACTGTAGGTATGTATAGATATATATATTTGTATCTACATGTGTTATATTTGACACATTGGTCTGGTCGGCAAAACCAAGACAGAAAAGTGCACTTTAAGTGATATGAGAATGAGATGGATGTTTTCACCCTTTGTGAAATCACTGTTAGACGTTAACAGTCTTGTTGCTTTCGGCTCTGGCGAAGACTCGGATTCAATGGATTAAGTAAATAAGGCAACATACCATCTTGACAGAAGAAAAAGAAAAGATCAGATTGTAAATCAGATTGGGGTTGTGGTCTAACTTTGGGATTTAGACTCAGAGCTCATTTAGAGCTCGTCCTAAAAAAAAAGAAACAAAACAATGAAATACAGAGCAAACACTTGCTTGCACAAGCTTCCGCACACACAGTGCACCAGTGTGGTCGGTCTTGCTCTCCCTTGGAACACATTCATAAAAACAACTCCGCTGGGGCAGCTATGGCCCCTGATCCGTCAACACTGGGACAGGTTTCACAGCTTGGAGAGCAAGATGAAGAAATTCAAACTGTAAAGTGAATCTCGTCAAATGTGTACAAAGGATACTGTACAGACAAAGAAAAGAAAAAAAAAAAAAGGTAATAGCTTTGGAGACGGTTGAGGGAACTCCCTTACAAACTCTTCCTTCCTCAAAAAGTTTTAAGAAACTGTCCCTTTGGCTGATCTGGGGTCTGTGGTAGGGTGGTGGTGGTGGTGGTGGCGAGTGTCTATTTGAATAGCAGGCAGGGGCCCAGAGCCCAGGATGTCCAGCAGGTTAGAGGTGAGGTGGCGCGACGGGGACCAGGAGGGCCAAAGTGGGCCAAGGCTCTCCTGACCAGGAGCTGCTGCTAGGAAGCCTGCAGAAGGCGTCTGTAGTGGGGCATGACCTCGTGCTCGGGCAGGTGCAGGTTGAACTCCAGCGCCACCAGCACGGGGAACTCAAAGGCGATCAGCTCACGGCGGTTCACCCGAAACCGCTCCTCCAGTTTCTGAACCAGAGAGAGACACACATCGCGTGCTCATTCATTTTAGATCAGACACCCAAGAGGACTTAGCAGAGCACCTTGTGACAAAGAGGCATGCACACACATACACATACACATACACACACACACACAGGTGTACTGTGTATTCATTTCAGTCAGGTGTGACACCTGCAGCTACTGATTTCTGACATGACACAAAGCACCAAAGGCACCAAGAACACAAGTTAGATTTCAACCCTAAAAATGCTACTATCCAAAATCCTTGAAGAGATGCGTTGCAACTCAACTTGCTTCATATCGGAAGCTTGGATCAAAGATGAAAGGTACTCACGTCTATGAGATGTTTGACCTCGTGCTTCTTGAGATCACCGCCGATCTTTGCAGCCAGGAGCACGCAGGCGCCGGCGCAGAGCTTGCGGTTCTGCTTGTTGAGTTTGCCCTGCAGCACCAGCTTCTCAAAGTAGACGAAGGCCATGGCCACCGTTGGCTCCTCATAACCGCACTCCTCCTGAGCCAGCTTACGAATCTCCCTCTTTAGACTGGGACACACACACACACACATACACACACACACACACACACACACACACACACACACACACAGGGAGAGAGTCATCATAGATAAAAAAAAAAACTGGCCTAAAAGTAGAAAAAAATGCTTGAAGTCATTTGGGATTTAAGACTGTTAAACGAATGTTAATTGCCATAATATGTAGGCTATATCTATGTCAGGACTAAATAAACCACAGGCGCTCAGCAAAGAGAATACAGCTGAACAAGTAGCTTTTTTGGATGAGCTGCAGGACACACTAAATTAACAAACAGATCCAAACAGTTGTAGTCCTAACAACAGTTCTCAGATCTTTGTGGCTTAACATCATCTGGGACATCTGTGATTATTTAAAGTTGTGTGTGAGGTGGTGAATAACAAACTCTTCTTGTTTCTCTATTGTCTAACTGTTGTACCTTCGGATTTTGCTCAAGGTCAGGCGAATGTGTGGGAACTTCTCCTTGAACGTCTCGTTCATGTCCTTCTTGAGGTCTGAGGGCTTGACGTATTCGATGACCGTGGTCTGTGGGAGAAGGCAGACGGACAGTGTGGTTGGTTAGTGGGCAGCTGGGACCCCTGTGGAGGGACTCCGCAGCAGTTCTCTCCGTGAGGTCATAGGCAGGCAGGGTGTCAGAGCGCAGGTCACTCAGCTCCCGTTTCACAGTCGTCTCAGCACACAACACGCCATTAAAACTGCACGTTTTCAAGGACAAAATAAAATTGGGTTGTCTTTTTGTTACAGGTGGCTGGGTCTAGATTTGGATTTAAAAGGTGTGATAAATTCAGCTGTAATTCTATAATTGTGTCTCATTATTGCCCTGTGGCGCTATTTATTTAGCCAAGTTTCGGGGGGGTTGTAACGTAATACTGTCCAATAATTCTGTCCATGTTCTGGAGATAACCAAAAACAATAAATCTATTTATCACTAGGTATTTAATGTTGCTTGAAAATACAGAGACAAAATATTAAAAGAGAATAAGAGAGGAAAACATAATAGCTCAATATTTTCAGTCACCTAACTTCTGCATGGGAACATGGGAATGTATTCAGAGAACGCACTCCACAAACATCAATAGACGGGCACGACAATGGGCACCTACCGAAGGCCAAACATTGTCTTCATTTCTGGTTTTTCTAGTAACATTCCAGAACATAACACAATGGAAATTGTTTTGGGACTTGGGAGGGCAGGGAAAAAATAATTCCCGTCTGACCTTGGTCAAAGGTTTTTTTTTTTTTTTTTTTAACAAATTCAAGTATGTGTCTACTATCCAGCACAATAACAAAGAGGCAGGGCAGCATGGGAAAAGAGATGGGAGGGTGCTGTTATGTAAACACCAGCAAACCCACTCTCCCTGCTGGTGCACGAGAAATCCTTTCAATCCACACACACAGATGAAAAGAGGAACGTTAAAACAAAAACTCCTCGAGTGAAACAGCCAGACTCTTAAGCAGAGGTCACAAAGAGGACAGACTACAAACTGGTAGGTCATCCTGAGAGTGGGAGAGACAGATCTTATCTTTGGCCTGCAGAGCTTGTGGTTGGGAAAATTATGAAACAGCCCAGTCATGCCATGAACCAACACAACAGAATACAAGTTGCCCTTTATCTGACCAGGTTTTTGTTTCTGTAAAACTCCCAGTTCATCACAAGCAGGCAACAGAAACTGTTTAGAAACCGCTGTGATCATTGTGTACATGGACAATCTAGCCAGCAGCGGTGACTGGATCGCCACTCCACCTGGCCTCTTCCCACTGTTTGACCAAGCTAATGGCTGCTCGGTGGGGAATCTGAGCTGTACATGCTAGATGCTAATCTCATGACTCCCCGTGAGCCAGTGGAAGCGATGCACTCACCGCCTGACAAAGGCAGGAAAAACACTGGCGTTCCGTGCTCAGTCAAACGCGACTGCTGGACACCTCTGGACAAATGAATGAAAACACTGTGAGCTCTACTGTTGGGGACAAACAGCTTACGCAAAGTTACCTCACAGGACACGGCTGACCAAAGCATGGCCTCTGAGGCAATGCCATTGCTATTTCGAGCAAAGAGGCTGAATTTTCAATGTGCGACCCTAGGGGCCTTTGTATTTTGAAACAAAAACATCTATTGAAACAACACAGGTTTCTCATTCTCTCTGGGATGGACAGTTCATGAGAGGTGTGGTTCCCAGTCCCAGTCTAACTCACCATGTAGGAGGGAAAAATGAGCACCCTCTTGTGCTTCCCACATGGCCACTGAGGGTCGTCCAGGAGGTTCGGGTCGTACTCCCTAAAGTCCCCCAAGTCATTCCCTGATGGCCAAATGACAAACAAGGAGGCACTCCATCAGCACATCCACAACATAACAGTTAAATAAAATAAGCAGTACATGCAACCATCACCTCAATGTGTGAGTTTTCACACTTTACATCAGAATACAATGGTGAGATCTTAAACCATTGAATTGTGATGTAAAAAGGTTGCAAAAAGGGTGATCAGCCAGACAGAGGAGAGGAAGTATTTGAGAAGAGGGCAGACAGGATAGACGTTACACTGTGGGCCAAGAACGTGCATTGCCTCACAGACCTGTGTCAAGGCTGCTCTGGTTGCTGTTGGCACGTGCCAGACTCAGGCTCCTGTGGCTGGCGTTGCGAGACTGTGAGAAGGATGAGGTGGAGTCAATTGTGTTTCTCCGTCCGAGTACGTTGGTGGGGTAGAGGAACTGTGTGTACGACACAGTCTGCAACAGAGCAAGAACACACAGAGACATCAACATCCACACAGACACAGCAAGAATAGTGTACATGTCTTGTTTGCTCAGAAGGATAACAGTCTACAGGGAGGCAAAGTTAGCTCCGGAGAAAGACAATGCTACATTCCTTGTCAATAAGTCAAACAGTAAATATTTACTCTCATACTGACTCGAAATGAACAACACATCTCCATGTATCAGAGAGAAAAGTTCCAGAAGTCGTCCTCACCTTGCCATCTGCGCCCAGCTCCACGCCCTCCAGCCCGATCACCATCTCCTTGGCACTGACGCCGCCTGAGGGGTGCCGCTGGCGCCCACTCTCCATTTTCACATCCCTGCCGAGGGGAAAAAAAAAAAGTCATCACCAAAGGCTTGCCTTTCCCAAAATGGCTGCCTCTGCTATCCAATGCCATTCTGCCTAATTCCCACACTACCATCACCTTCTAGCCTAGCCACGCTATACGCCCCTAACAGCAACAAATGTAATTCTCTGCCAGGGACGTCTAGTGACTCTTCATAGGGCTACTCCTACGACTGGCCGACGAATCACTGTGAAGTGCAGAATCTAATGAATGATTTGATTTGATGAATGCTTTCAATGATAACCTTCCCTCCCAATGAAGAGTCTCTAGACTCCAACGTCAATTTGATTTGGAGGCTAGCATGGCTAGGCTAATCACATTCACCCTCACCCCCCAAAATAAAAAAAAAAATGCCCTAAGTAGTCCCCACACCCAAAGAAAAGGCTTTACACAAAGCTTTTGCATGTTTCCCAGAAAAGAAAAGATAAAGCTAAGAGTTTAATACAGGTCCTTTGGGCAGATTAGCTTGTTAGAGAAAGAGCTGAATTGCTAAAGTTTTCAGAGGATTGAGTCAGAAGTCTTGTCTTCTATGCCAATAGGGAAATGAGACATTTTTCATGTTGGCAGCCAGCATGTGCCGTAGGAATGCAAACTGTTACAGTTAAGGCCATTGCATCACCAGGGTGTCACATTTCATACTTCTGCAACAGATTCCGAGTGGCTAGGATACAGAACTGAATTTGAGCCCAATCTTGTATGATTTTTGCTCTTGCAAAATCACATTTCGAAAGCATTTTAGGGAACAAGTGTGGGTGCTATGCTCAGGCAAATGAAGACGGTAGAGCAGATGAATGTGTTGGGTACAAGATATTGGTCCCTCTTTGCCTGCAACTGATTAAGGAAACATTTTGTTGCAAGATAAGGGGAAATACCGTTTCAAGACATTTCATAAGTGTTGTTTTTCATGTGTTTTGCCCATGACTGAGAGATAATTGTTATTCAAGTCTTCAGCCGCCCCAGAGCAACAATTCACTGACTGGTCCCTGTGTCATCAGTCACTCACAAATATGGCCACTCTCATGCAAGAGCAGAAGGGTGCTTCCCCTGAAAGCCAAACTCGTGAATGTTAAACACAATCAATCTCTTTCATGTGACTTGAGCGCAATGGCCAGATTGAGATAAGTCACAACAGCATCGTCATCACCTTATCAGTGGTGTTGTTAACAAACACACACTACCAAAAACTATGCAGAGGATCAAGGGGGTATTCCAAGTAGGTGGTTAAGTGATAAACAGAAAGTGATAAACCTGCTAATAGAGGAGCCCGTTAGCATCATTTAGTTAGCAAATGAAGACTCCAGGCTCTTCTATTGGCTGATTTACCACTACCTCCAGGTTAACTTAACCTGGTTTGCTGCTAAACCACCTTCTTGGAATACCCCCGCTCTTGACGGGCCTTCCTGTGGGCAGGGATTAGGGGAGCTGGGTGGATAATGCATGGCAGTGAACGCAAGGCCAACAGTCAGTGGTGTGCGTTTACATATTATACTGTGCAGCTGGGGCTGGCCTGCAGCAGAGGAGCAGAACTGTGAGAAGCCAAGAGGAGTCTGGCTCCTTGACCGTGACACCGTTGTTTTCAGCATGATCGGGTTACCTGGCTAAAACGCTTGGGGATGGGGATGGGGATGGGGGGGGGGGAGTGAGGTGTCAGTGGAAGCATTCATTAAGGACATGACGGACAAAGCAATGACACGGCCGATCTCCCCCTACACCAACACTGGATTCCCTCCACAGATGCAGAGTGAGGAAGGCGAGGAGGAGGAGGAGGAGGAGGAAGAGGAGGAGAACAGACAGAAAGGAACTCCAAACAGCTCGGACAAAGAAACAGCAAAACACAAAAGAGGCGCCACATCTCCCAGAGGAAGGGAACCAGTGAATATCAGGCCCCCACCCCTCCCCTTAACTTCTTAACGGGATCTAAAAGTGACCAGGCCTGAAAAAAGGGGACGGCACATTGGACTGTCTTCCCTCTTTTCACTACCAGCATACCTCAAGGGACCCAAGGCCAATTAGCAGTCTAAAAGACTGTCTCACTCACAGAAATCAATCATTGTAACTAGGCCAAAAAAAAAAAGAAACACATCATCAGCACCAGCACCAGCACCAACAGCTGACACAGAGATAGAAACAGAACCACAGGAATACTCAAGTACTCCAAAGGGGCATGTCCCACATTTGAAGTGGGTACAGTTTTTTTTTTTTTGGCCAGAGTTTTCAGTCACAGCAATAGCTACCTTATGGCACGCTCTGATAAGGCTGGCCCTAACTGTCAGGTCCAGAGTTGAGGTTTATGGGGCTTTTCCACTATACCATTCAAGCACTACTTTACTCAATGCAACATACTTATTTTTGCTTTTAAATTGGGGGCTTTGCCTGGTCCTCGTTATGATTTTTTGTATCTGCTTTGAACAGGTTCTATTCGTGCTGAGCTGATACTAAAAAGCCACTGATTTCTCTGAAAGGGCAATCGCAAGTAGCTAGATTCAAAAGTTTACATACGAGAATTAACTTTGCCTGTCCAATCTGCTAAACTTTGAAAGTTGCTTGTTAATTCTTTATCAAATAAAATATTCCAGGCCATGAATTTGAACTACTTTGTTCCTTTTGAGAATGTGCCATTGTGAAAAAAAATTATTGTTTGTTATATTGAGCATGTTGACCTTGTACTGTCGGTCTACAGAATGGGAGAATTAGATAGAAAGAGACAGTGATGAGAGTGAACAACAGGGACGGGACATCTTCATCAGTGGGGTACCTGAAATCGCTTTTTGTAGGCTGGGATGTAGATTAGTTTCCTTCGTGCTAATTTAACATGGCCAATGAGCATAAATAAAAAGTAGCCTACATTTTCGTTCGTATCGTCATAGAAAAACATGACCAAACTGAGTAGAGTAGAGCCGCTACCATGTCATGGAAAGGCGCTATTAGTAAAGGGCAAGCAAAGGCCCGGAGTCCAGAGTGTCGGCTCAGCACTGTGGCGGGGGTCTTCCCATGGTCACTTCCTGAGGAGACTGCTGCGGGACACTGGGAGGAAGGTCTCTCTAATTGTGCAGTCAAACATTTGAAGTTGCGCTTTCCCACCAAGCACAACAGTATCAGCAGGACTGTCATTATGTGGATTTAAAGCAGACACCCGACACAGTTCATAAAAGGCTGCATTCACTGGCTTTCATCTCTGCTTATCAGCTCATTTCCTCCCCTTATTTTTGGTTCTGCCGAGACACAGGAGGCAGTGGCTCCAAGGTCGCGTCCCAGCCGCTCCACCGCTGAGGAGGAGGCAGCAGGACAGAGAGAGTGAGTCTGTGAGCCAGAATAACTCCCACCATGTGAAATAATGTACCCTCCATTCACCATTGTTTGGGGCCCAAGGCAAGCCCTGTCTATAGACTTACACTAACACTCCCGGAGTCAATGGCGGAACAGTGGATGGGTGTGTGTTTGAGTGGTGGTTGTGTGGCACAGGATGGGAGACTGGGGCGTGGGGGTTGGGATGGGAGCAGTTCAATATCAGCATTGTTTACTTCATCTTACAACTGAAACAGCAAAGCCAATAAGGCAGCAGGGCAGGCACAGAGCTAGGTTAAAGCACCAATTACCACTTTTGTTCATTTAGAAATGAGAGTTTGCTGAGAGGGAACACCAATGTTAGAGCTCAGAGATTGAAACAAAGCGTGCCAAAAAGAGTGCAGAGGCAAGGAAAGGAGCAACAGTCAGACCTGGTTGAAATATGAAGACTCAGAAAGCCTCTTGCACAGAATTGCGTTACATTAGTGCATCGGATGACACTACAAGCTCCCCTGAACCACCATGAGAAGTGGAAATATCTGAACTCTAGCCTACTGGTTGAACAGTAACAGAGAAGTTGGCTGCCAAGATCTACCCTTCCTAATTGCACGTTTCAGTGTGACAGCGGCATGCACACCGACAGTACAGAGCAGTTAGCTCTGTTTGAAGGTGCATCCACATTGGCCTTAGATCTACCCACCCCCCCCACCCCCACCCACCATTATTTTCAGAATTAGTGTTAATAAAAGATGACTTGCGTAACATGTGAGAGCTGTTTGCTTCAGGGCTACTCTCTATGGAGCCGTATAGACAAAAACAAAAATGAGAGCACGGAGGACGGAGAGGGAGAGGGAGAGAAGAGGAGAGGGAGGGGAGGGGAAAGGGGGAGAGATGGGAGGCTGGAAACAAAGAAGGTTTGCATGCTGAAGAATACATACCCTGCTTGGCTACAATCTCGATAGGGCAGGACAGAAAAAACACTATAGAAGGATCTTCTGCCACTGACAAGGACTATCCTACAAGACAAAATGATAAATAAACTAATTAAATTGACCTTATGTGTGTGCAGAACACACAAGAGCAGTGTGCAGAGATGATGAGATATTAAATGACCAAGGACAGGAAATAAGGACAAAGGACCCCATTTCTACAGTCCGTCATGGCTTCATCATTGTGTTGAGTTGGGCTTGTCACAGGTCAATGGACCATCAGGACTGTTTAAATGAGGTGCGTTACCTGTGTGTGAACACTTCATTAAAGAAAGACGACACAGCACAGACATAAAACAAGGAGTGCATCTCAGCAATGCTACACATTTCTCCTTTTTTTTCTTGGTTTTCTGGAATTGTCCCTGCAGTGTGTGCAGTGTGTGATCTCTGCTTTGAAGTTCAGTGAGTGTCAGTGCATTAAAGCCTTACACTTCTGCCTTATTCTCTTGTGTATCTGCCTAACATCGTAGCAATAATATGTGGGCAGGAGTGGTTTGTTTTTGGATCAGGCATATTATGTTACGAATAAGAACCGAATTTCAGCTGACACCGATCAGAGCAGGGCAGTTGGCTGTCCCCTTGTTGTGCCTGAGCTTGTGATAAAATAACGTCTCATGAAAGTCGTCTCATCAAAGAAGAAACAACAAACAAACAAATGAAAACAAACAAGGACTTTAGATAGTCTTCAGCTGCCACTTAAAATCCCGCTACGTCCTGAGCACAACAAACATCACAGCTTTTTCTCTCCTCACTTTTAGGTCCACCAAAACCAGGGCAAGGAGTCCTTTTCCACTCTCCTTGTTTCCCATATGCTATCTATCATTTATCACCCACAGGCGCTGTAGATATTCAACTCAGTGCTCCTTCTTCATTTTGAGAGCACAACAGCACAACCATGTTAAAGACGAGCCCGTAAAAATGGACAAACTAATCCTTCTGACAAATAGCAAAGTGCAAACGTGTCAATTATTTCAAGCAAAAGAGGCTTCTTTGCGTCATGGAGTCCGTCTTAAAACTAAACCTCATGAGGTTAAGAGGTTAAAACTACACTCTGCAAACAATGAAGATGAGCCATGCTCTACTAAAACCTACTAGTTATTTATAAGCTCACATAATTCATGTCCTTCACCACAACACAAGAGTGAAAGATTACCTCAAAACACAGACTTCTCTCAAACTTTCCCTCAAAAGAGCTACAGTATAAACCATGCTGACACATCCCAAATGAGGCAGTAAATTTGAGACTTTGATTGTGAATTGGTAAATTCAAAATTTGGAGGCCTGATTTTGGATTATGGTGATTGTTGTGTAGTGAAGTGTGTGAATGAGTGTGGGATCAACCTTGTACAGAAAAGTGAGGTTAATTCTGTCAGATAAGATACAGACCATAAATCCTAGAGAGCGCTTTAACTTCTGGACAGCCTGCTTAAATGGCAATAGTCAGGCAGACATTTAAAATGGCAGTAACCTGAGGTCAGGTCACAAAGCAGGCATTATCTCAAACAGGTTTAACAGTAAATCTGCACAAACACAGCCTGGGCAGGCATGTCGTGGTGTGGTGTGAAGAGGACAACCTGTTCTTGTGTCGGGTTCACATGGGTGTGTCCGGTGATAAAGCACTTTATTATGTCTGATTTACCATCTTAATGAGTTAGTATGCATGCATTAGGACAAAAATAGATTCCTGTGAAAATGTCCATCTCAAAATGATCACAACAACATTCAAATGATTCATCTGAAGAATGCCAGTGAGGCCACAGACACTCTGTGTTGGGGTGCATACCTTCCGTTGCGCACATCATGCTGCCTCATATTCTTGATGAAGTGGACCTTCTTGAAACTCTTTGGTCGGGGTGAACCTGATAAGGTTCGGCACCTGAGCAACAAAAAAAAAGAAGAGAAAGAAATGGAGAGCAGAGGGGAAGAGAAAAGAATTCATCACTACAATGTCACTTGGTGTGTTTGTCTGTGTGTGTGTGTGTGTGTGTGTGTGTGTGAGTTTGTGTTGGGGGGGGGGGTTGTGTGTGTGAGATTTGCCTCGTCACTGTGTGACGTTCCTCGGGTTCTGTTTGCAGACGCCATAATTAAGTTAAATCTGACTC
>JASCQY010000102.1:5782815-5794548 GCA_030264315.1 Sardinella tawilis | reverse complement strand
GGGGGAGGATGTGGTTTTGGATGTCTGCTTGACAAAACCCAGCTCCGTCTTCAGAAAGGATTTGCTCAGTGTAAATCATGTTCTGAGGAGCTAACAGAATGCTGTGTAACTCAAGTGTTGTCAAATAAAATTTGATTGCTTATGACACCGTTTTATTTGGAAACTTTCGCTCAAACCCAGGATGACAACAACTCTGGAGACATAAAAAGGGTGATGAGAGCAGCACAGATGTTGAATTTCAAAAGGAGGTTTGTGTGTTTCTGAGTCTAAGAAGCGAATGATCTCTCACACTGGCTTTTATCAACGCTCCAGGAGAGTTTTGTTGTGCCACAAATGAATCGCATTTCATCTTGAAATGCACTGAGCTTCATTAGATGTCCCCATTATAATAATGTGAATCCTCTTGGAAAAAGTTCCAATAGAAAAATGGTGTCACAGTGTGTATTCTGCAAATCTGTGAATGAAACTCTGTGAAAGCACATGTTGCAGTTCATCACTGACATCCATACCTCATCAGCCAAGCATGCGCTGAGTCCTGAGCAGTATTCTACACTGCTAAGCTATGGACCACTCCACAACCAGTCCAGTGAAAAGGGATCTGCCAGAGGAGGCCATTGAGAGCTCCTTGTCACTCTAAGCAACACCTTAGCCGTTAGCTTATTGGCTGATGACATGGGATGACAAAAAAATGTCCATGAGGCCTCTTATTATGGGCTGTACTGTAAGTTCACAACAACAAGTTTACTCTAAGACAATTAGCATTTAGGTTGGGCAATGGGCATTAAAACCTCTTTTGATTTCAACAAACAGAAGACTGGAGACGTGCTTTCACTGTCAGTTAAACTTTGCTCAGTGCTGAGCCAATAAATTACAAGATAAACAACGTCGACTGGGACTCGTGCAACCGCAGCAGGGTGTGACGGCTAGCTGACTGGCTGACTGGCTGTGGGGATGAAGAGAGAGGGTGGCCACTGACACAGGGGGGTGGAGTGACGTCTGTGGGGAGTGATGAGCTCCCCGGGGGTTGTTGATGCTCCACTTTGAAGGTCACCTTCGGTAGATGTGAGTGATTGATGAGAGCCCTAGATGGTCAGATGGACCAATCACAAAAATGCTTCTGAGGGGAAACTGCTCTACTGATTCTAAAAGGCAGGTTCTCAAGCCCTTACTGTGAAGGGTTAAGTTTCAACAATTAAGTCTATATGCCAAGAGGCCAGAATTAAGCTCCTGACAGGGTTAAAGGGTGAACGGTTTCTAAGAACTAATGTGTTGGTTACATAATCTAGTATTTGCCATTCCTCTTAGCCATTAGCCTACAAGTGGGCATGAACCTTGACATTGGTTATGCTACTTCTTTTGACCACAGAAAAGTGGCTAGGCAGTACAACCAAGCTACAAGAACCCTGCAGGTCAGAAGCTGTGGACACTTGGTGTAGGCTACACTCCCTTGCCTTACTGACACACAGCCAGAGGGCCTGACATTTCACACAGATTTCTGTGCTCTGGGTGCAGTGACCATATTGTATGCAAGATGACAACAATAACAAACTTATTTCACAAGATAAGGTGATAACATTTTGTTAGAGATTCAACTCGTCCTCAAATACTCAGAATCTTGAATCTTGCCCCTATGATTAAGCAACAGAGAGGTCTTCAAGTCATGTGGCTGCCTTTAGGACAAACAATGGAAAAAGTATAACCTCCTCTGTACATTACTCATTGACGACAGACATGCCTGTTTTATTTACATTTCAGAAGAGTCTGATGAATCATTTCAAAAGCTGTTGCTACAATTTGACAACGACAAGTAATAGAACACCAGCAAGCCCCTCCAACACAGAGCCACACACTGAACCTCCGAGGGCAGCCAAATTAATCTACAGGAATAAAGCACTAAAAAACTTAAACAAAGAAGACCCCTGTCTGACTCCTAAGCTCTCATTTCCTCTTCCACAAAGGGCTACGTCAGACACAGCTAGGAATCCACATGAAACAATTACATTAGGCAAAGTATTAGCTGAATATATTAAAAAAAAAAACTTTGATCAGAGTGTTCCGATCTAGTTGGGATTCAATTTGCAATCTCTCCAGAAAAAGACTTGCTTTATTCTGAGGGTTGAAGCCAGTGCACGCACAGGCGAGTTGGCAGTCTGCCAGTAACACTTTCAACCATGTGCTAATCCAATCCTGAAGGGCAGTGCTTTTTTAAAAAATAACAACAATAATAATCCAATAACAGGTACCAAGATATGAAATTAATCAACAGGTGGAGAAAATCACACATCTGTTCCTCAGAGCTCTGGCTTTCCAAAAATAAGCAAAGGCACTGTGTTCCTCTCTGACAGAGGAAACATCTTCTACTTAAGGTTCTTTATTAAATGGTATTAGGATCCAATCAGACTACATAAACAACAGATTTATTTTTTTGAAGGCCCTGGAAGAGTGCTTTCAAATTGCTTTCCTGAACAATCCGTCCTCATCTTATGTAATCTCACAGAAATGGCAACGATGACTTCAGTCAACCACACAATAATGAAACGGACATGATCCAATCTCACTAAATTCCTTGGGCCTTCCACAACCGACCTGTGCCAGTTAAAATGTCTAACCAAATCCTTGCACAGCTTTCCCATGGATGTCATATGGAAAAAGGCGGAAAAGGCATCCAATTAGGAGTCACATTCATTTTCACTCACTGTGTGGATAATTGCATGTGTGTGCCTTTCTTTCAGCTCAATGAGTCGGCATGACCAAGGCTAAACTGAGAGGCCGAAAAGGAGAGGAAGAGAGACAGAGAAAAAGAGTGCATTTGTTATGCACTGTCTCTTCTCCCGAGCATGTTGGCAGCGCATCTAAGACCCTGAAGTGTTCCTGGCTGGGAGAGGCAGGCTCGGAGTCTGGCTGCTCTGAGACAGGAAGTGGACACTGGAAGGAGGGAGAGGCGGTGGTGGGTGGGGAGGGGTGGGGGTTGGGCATCCTGCCTCCTCTCTGCCAGCAGGAACCTGCGTTCCCTTTCACCAGCTGCCCCCCCTGAGAACAAGCCAGACTCTGTGCAAGCGGGCCTGGGAGCTTCTACCACTCCAGGCAGGGGTAGGCAGTGGGTAGGGGGTGGTGGGGGACTCATCCACCTACACTTTAACCAGCACACAGTGCTTCCAAAAAGATCTTTTTCGCTTGAGGGCGATTCAAATCCTGCTCTACTTTAGTCCCTGTCCCTCATAGGGCCGTGTGACCATTACTCAACACATTGCCTGATAGGCCATGCCAGCAACAAAGTGCTATTCCATAATATAATCTGAGCACTGGAGGAAACACCACTTGCTAATGAGCATGTGCAGCTGGCCAGGCCTGCGTCTGAAGAGAAGACAGCAGACCTACAGCTGGCCACATGAGAGACCTGTGAGAACAGGTCATCAAATGCTGCGGGGGAAAAAATAGACCCCTAAACATGTGGCCTGGGGAAAAAAAAAGTTCAGCGTTCAAACAGCCAGTTTGAGAAAATTAAGGCAATAAACAGAGTGTGCAGAGAGAAAGAGGACAAGTGAGGAAAAAAAAACTCTCTCTCCCTCTCTTTCTCTCTCTCTCTCATCACCCCCACCCCAGTTTCATATTTCTCCATGCCACTGTAACAATCAAAAAGCAAACAATGAGGGGCAGGCGGTGTGCATACGGGTCGGGGACTGTGGGCTCTAACGTTACAGGGTGTTTATGTCCAGTGCTCCAAGAGGACAGCAGGTGTGGAGCAGGTGCTACGTGCTCAGCGCTCACACACACACACCAGACCCATGCACTGGAGACCGCTGGACTGAACACCGTCCAAGAAGCTCACAAAAGTGCTGTGTAAACACTGTTTATGGAGGGGCTGAGTGGAAGAAAGACTGAAAGAGAGAGAGACAAAGAGAGAGAGACAGAGTGTGAGCACTGACCACTTTCAGTGTTGTGTTGCCTTCATTACAAGAGCAATCTGCCTTCCCCTGACAAAACATCAAAACACAAAATTAAAACCCATGCAATGTAGTCACAAAGACAGACCCCTGCAATGGGAATGTGTTCTTACATCAGCATTGATTTCTAATGACCATTAAAAAAAAAAGACTGATTAAATTGTAACACAGAACCGAGGGGATTTCTGGATCGTTCAAAATGTGAACTAAATTCCCTGCTCAGAAGGTGACCTTCCTTGAAAGGAGAGTAAAATACTGCTGTAATGTAGGCCTTTGTTTAGCTGCAGAGTTGCACCACTTCACTGATTTCATCATAATCAGATAAACTAGAGCCCAATGAGACCTTGAGACAAAGCCAAGCCTCTCCCTCCAGGGCGGCCACTGTTTGACACGCATGCCCATGGCTGTCAATACATAACAAAGCTCATGCCCATTACTCTGAAGTAAAGACATAGACCTGGGATTGGTACACATGGCCAGAAAAGCTGACACTGGAAGAGAGAAATCTGTCAGGAAGGTCAGATAAGAAAAAAAAAAAAAAAAAAAAAAACAGTGGTGTTTGTTTTTAAAACTCCCTGTGTCAGTGATCCTGTCATGCTTCTCACTTCTGTGCAACTTTATTTTCCTTTTTTACACCCTTATAGACACAGAGAGAATGAGAGAGAGAGAGAGAGAGAAATTTGGGCGGGTGTGCTTTGCACCACATGACAATATCAGCCCCAACTGCCAACAGACGTCAGCAGCAGATGTCAACACATTGTATGAAGGGTCGCTCCATGCTCAAAGTGAGAGGAGAAACAGGGAGAGAACCCGGGACTCAGACTAGGCATGTTGGGACAGACTATGGCCTGGCCTGGCCTGTCAGTGCCTGGAGGCTGTTATTTCTGCCAGCAAGGAGGACAGACAGGTGAGGTTAGGAACAAATGGGTGATAGGGTAATGGTTTAAACACACCTTGTTTACAGGCTTGCAAGAACAGACCGTATTTCTGTTGGGACATTTCGCAGTATACACACCCCTTAGCTGAGAGCGTTGTAGCTGATCACTGACTTGACATTGGGTCAACATGGTGAATGTAACCCAAACACAACAAAAAACGCTAGTTAATTGAACATGACCAAGGAGCCTCCTCCACACATTTTACCATGACCATACAAATGATCAATGGCAGGGCATTTCAATCAAACAGACTAGAATACCAACAGCCTAACAGAGAAACGCATCAAAAGAGTTGTGTATAATCTGTACAGATTTCAACCATTTATCTTACTCAAACTGGTGAACACAAAGTCCCCAAACTGAGGCTGACATCACTCTGTTACCAATACCCTAGAAAGCTTAGAGTGGATTCAAACTGGGGAATTTGCCAGATACAATGAAGCACTTAAATTAGGGTTAACTTGTGGACTGTTTATCCAGACACTGCTCTGTTCACTACAGCAAGGCATCGGGCCAGCCTGTCTTTACCCTGAAAATGTAGGCTAGCCTTACAGCATCAAGGTCAGTGCCCAACAGAGAGAGTGTCCTTAGTTTAATCTTAGATTAATTTGTTCAATTCTCATCGTGTCCTAACAACTAAATCCATGACAGACCTAAAATGCAGCACTAGGACTGGTCCAGCCAAACACTGCACCGCTTTCAAGACAACATTTTCAAAAAAAATCATAGCCTGCAGCTGACCAATGGGTGATGACCTAACTTTTTGGGATTGGAGAATACAATGTCCCTGCTGTCATAACAAGTAAGACAGAGGGGACATTCATTCAAGCTGTCCTGATATATTTTCTTGTGGACTCAGATGTCTGACAGTGACTGGGCAGAGACTGTGTTATGCTTCCAGGCTGCATGTGCAGCGGTGACCTGTGACACTTCATGTCAACAGTGCTGGGTAATCAACCATACCCAACGACCTAACGTTTACGTTCCTACCTAGGAATTACATAAAAGCATAACGTTATATGGCACACAAATCCCTACTGTTACCAATTTCTTTCATATCGTTTTCCCTTTTTAAAAAATAAGACAAATCACTATCAAACACTGGGCTGTAGGCTACTTAGAGATTGCTACATTTAACAGTAAAGAGGGACAGCTTTTCGTTTGTCATGCACAATGTCTCTGTTGAAAACATTTAGGAGGGTTTACCTGGACCTCTGAAGCTCCAGAGCAGAGTTACCTATCTGACCACCTTCCAGACAGCAGTAGTTCTGCGAGGATTGCCTGGCATAGGCGGCAGGTATAATTCCCTGAGTGTACGTCTGAAGTCTCCCTCTGGTCGCGGCAGGCACTGCGGAGAAGGGAGAGCTAAACACAGACTGTGTCACCGTGGGCCCGCTAGTGAACGCATCGCCCTCCGCATCAGCACACGAGGAGGCTGAGAAAGAGCCTTGTCCAAAACTAGCTCTGTTGCTCATGTTCAGAGCCTGGTTTACAGCAGCCAGTGCTTGGGCCGCCGTAGCGGCGGCTGGAGCTCCAGCCGAATACAGAGCACGGTCTGCAGAAACCAGGCTCTGTCTAGTCCTTGCCTCAGCAGAATTGTCCTCGTCGATGTGATTGTCCCCATCATCCTGCACTGGTCGCCCGTCCAGAGAAATGTTGCTTAGGAAAGAGAGTGCAGCTTGTCTCCGCCGAGGATCTATGCGTTTCCGTGTATGCTCGAGACTGGAATGCTTCATCTGTAGCGTGGCTGCATTGCTGCTCGTGGCAGCCGCCATGGTCCACATTCAGCGATAGATTCGAATGGGTGAGTAGTATTTTGCTTTTCAGCAGGGTGGTATCATAATGTGTAATACTCGTATTTATATGTCCCACACGCCATGGCGTTGTCTTTTTAGTGCAAGCGTTTGACTGTGTACAAAAAAAGGTAGGTCACGTGTTTGCAGGATTGTGGCAGCAGGAAAAGCCGTCTAACCAATAGGGTTCAGGGACTCATGTGAAATGTTTTTTCTCCTCTGTTCATTCTTGGTCCTCCCCTCCAGCCTACAAAACGTAGTATTCCTCACATTACATAAAGAGTAGAAAGACACAGGGCGAGATTGAGCCTTACCAGAACTTTGTAAGTTGCACTTTATGCGTTCACTTTATGGCTGAGAGAATTAAGTTGCCTACTGTGGCTTTACATCACTACTTTACATTATTATGCAGCGGTTGGCCAACATTTAAAACACCCTAAATCAAAATACTCCACTGATTGAGAATGAATGTAGGTAATCTTTATCAGCTAGAAGTTTTTCAACATTGCCCCGGTTATTCTATCTTCACGTACTATGCCACATGGTTTGAAAAGGTGGTTATTTTCCTTTGATCTTGACTGTTTAATCTTCAAATCCTTTCTTTGCCACAGGCGGTGCAGCAGAATGAACACCTTTTTTCATGATTGCAACCAGAGTCAAGCAGAGGATGTCATGTCAGCGTGGCTGTCCTCAGAAATTTTTACATTATCTAGCGACATCTGTCGACAATTCAGAGTATTACAAATGGAATGAGAATCTCATCAGAGAAGGTCTGACCACACTCAGTCGAATACCTTTGAGCTGTCCATTGAGGCCCAGTTACAGCAATTCGTTTTTTGTTTGTTTGTTTTTACAGTATATCTGTAATTAGGCCTATTTCTATTTCTGATTTTGATCATGATGGTTATAAGATCAGGTAGGCCTAAATGTTATAGATTGTAGATTAGCAAACCAGACTTGAAAGACTATAGAGTTTGTCTTCATGAACAGCATTTTAAACAGCCTGTGGGTCTTGGGGGTGTTCCCAGCATGTGGTTAAGTTTACATTTATGTATTTGGCGCTTTTATCCAAAGCAACTTACAATGTATGCCTCACATTCACACACCAGTGGTGGCAGCTGCCATGCAAGGTGCCAACCTACCACCAGGAGCAATTTGGGGTTAAGTGCTTGCTCAAGGACACTTCGATGGGGTCAGGCAGAGCGGGGCTCGAACCTGCAACCCTTTGGTTGCCAAACAGCACCTCTACCACCTGCACTCCCATTAAGTGTTAAACTTAGGGTGAATTAAAGGAGAAATCCAATGTGAATGAGTCAATAGCCCTGTTGTTCATGGTCATTGCATGCTATCTGTTGGGAAAATAAGCTGAATATTTGGTGCAAAAGAATAATGAAGCAATAACTAATGTTGAATGAATAGTGAAATGAAACTGAAAGTTACTATGCCCCATTCACTCACAGTTAGTTGCTAGTTCAGTATTCAGTGTGTGTTGCATGAAATGTTGTTCTTTTCAGGTCTATGGTCTATGATCCTTTAAACTAGAGGAAGTAAATCTCATAATATAATAGCCTGCTTGCAGCTTGTTTTGTTTACTAGTGAATAATGGAGGATCTTCTATTCAGGCTTACCACACCTTCCCCTTGACTTACCAGGTTTGCCACTAACATACAGTGCTGTACTTATCAGAAAATATACCCCAGGCAATTAACCTACAGACAAGTTTTGCAGCACATTCTTTTGGATTTATTCCATCTGAATTACAGTTTTTCTTTCTGATTGCTTAGAAACAATTTTTGAAACTTTTGGATTTTTTTTTTTTTTTTTTTTTTGCAAAAAACTCACAAAATCACAAAATCTTTCACCCACATAGCAAAACAGTGTAGATTACTTGCAAAAGCACATGTTTGTACTAGGCTATTTGCAAAAACGCTTTTTGCTAAACTGTTCACTCTTTTAAAAATGATATTTTTGTACACAACAGTACACACAACCCATAATATCAGTAACCACACAAAGCAGCCACTGCACACTGACAGCAACAATGAAAAACTCATTTGGCGTTTGCTTAACCTGTGTGCAGGGCATACCTGTTTTATAGCTTACAGACGGTTTCAGCTTTGGAACTAGAACCTGAAACGGTCTATACAGTAACTTTGTGTGGAATGCATGTAGCCTCATAGACATGTAGTCACGCATACACAGGTAGCCTGTCCAAATGTGGAAATTCCTCAGCTCTCTGTCCAATATTGGCCTACAGTATATTGTAATCCAGACCAAATCCTTACCTGTCAATTTTGTATGTCTGAAAAAGTGCTTTGACAAATGTCAATATCGGGAGGCAATTGTGAGAGTAGTGTGAAAAGAGGACGTCGGTGTGTATGGTTTTTCTAAGAGTGTGCTACAACATTGCAAACTGTGTCTAAAGCCATGAATTGTGTTTACAGTTCAATAAAACCTGTTGTAAGATTTTAAACTGTGTTTAATGCTTTAATTGTACTTTAAGTTAGCAAACTTTCTGAGTAGATTTGGTAGAAGTCTGAATAGTTTTAGAAATTGTGCAAAACGAATCACTATTAGTGTTTTATCAATCAGAAAAAATGTAAATCACAAGTGGTTGGATTCTTGCATATTGCATCTTTATCCAAGCTGCAAAGATTGCTCAATTGAGCTGTTCCATAGCATAGAAAAGGCGCTTTACATGTGTTGGAAAATACAGTATGAAGAATGAAATCACACCCAAGATTAATTTGACAGTACCCTGTTTGACCACTGGATGTCTCTGTAGTCCTCATAATGAGGGCTTTGCAGCTGACTGGTGAAAGCAGTGTGTGTGACATACTGTACCTTATGTTTGCATTGGTCATGTCAGTACTTCACCACATTCCAGCCCATCAGCTTATATTTGTGCAACCAAAAAACTATAGACAACATTTCATTATCATTATCTTGATGGTAGTTCCAGTCGTTTCCAATAGGGATACTGTACCTGGTGAAGTTGGATTACTCTCTGTTTGTATTGTAAACTAGTTTAATGTGCTTTGCATTTTCTCAATTTGGGGTAATTTGATTTAGTTTGAAACATGTGTCACAGCCATAACTGAACAGTGTCTTCACTTGGGAGGTGCAAAGGCCCTTCTTTGGGATCTTGTTAGCGCCACCAGATGAACCATACATGTTAAAGGCACTGAGGTCACTGACACTGTTGGATCATCTGTTGAGTCAGAAACCCAGGCTGTTGATAGATATTATAATGACACTAAATAGGGATTTTAAGATGGTGGAGATACAGTACATTATAGTCATACATTATGTTGTCTCAACCAGTGACCAGATATTTGCTTTATTTAAGTAATTGTTTTATTTAAACTTTTTTCCACCTCTAGACACACTTAAAGAGAAAAAAACAAACAAAAAAAAAGAAAACGAAACACCATGGTGTCACATATAAATACAGTATATTTGGAATATTTCCTATACCTGTGTTTGACGTTGTTTGAACATGGACTTTTTACCCAAATGGAGAAGCACCTTATGAAATCCATTGAAAGTGTTAACAGAAAAAGAGATGGTCATTTGATGCCCTCTCTGAGGCTTTTATTGGGACTCCACCCATGTGCCATGGCTGCCTGGCTGTTTTATCACTTCCTGCTTCCATTAATCTCCTGGCAGGGGTAGAACACAGCCAGGCCCACTGTTTTTTTTTGTTGTTTTTTTCTAAACAGCAGCGTGTCTGTCTCCGCCGACAGGCAACAATGAAGTGTCGGCCCCCACAGATCCTTCACCCGTCTTAATCTCCGCCGGCCATCGGCGTGGGGAGCCCCGCTCCTCCAACCAAGAGTCCTTCAGTGTGAAATGCTGGGCTTCCTGTGTTTGTGTGGAGCTTCCGAGCGCTGGAGTGCTTTGGCACCTCATTGTGAGCTCCGCCGCACATGACTGAATTCAGTGCTCACTTTGTGCCGATCAGGGCGAATACACTGTGCACTTGCTACTGGGCATGTCGTAAATCACCCCTGATTATTCCACTGAACACAACTGACCCAGCAGTAGGCCCCAGTAGTTGCCTTGTGCTTGTGTGCTTGTGCTGTGTAATTGTGAGTGGGCTAATTTGTTTTAGGATGTGAGTAAGTCATCCCCTTGCGTTGATACGTTCTACACTCCCTCACGGTCAACAGCTGCTCGGACACCCACGGAGGTGTTCAGAAAATGAGCAAGAGTCCCACAGCAGTCCTCCCTTTCTCCCACTGCGACAAGCCGTTGGCCACTCTCAGAGCCTCCTAGGAGGGCAAGAGTGCATGAACACACCTTCCAGCAATGTCAATAAAGGATAGTCTGGCTCTCGTTCCCTCCGGCTACACTCAGGCCACTCAGTCAGGCTTGCTCATATAGACCGTGTTGAAATTTACAGTATATTACAGTGCTTTACACCATGGCTGTCCACCCACAGGGGTAGTTAGTTGGAAAAAAAAACTGTGAGGGTGAAGGTGAGGAAATTCTTCCTGGAGGTATGAATTAATGTCCCAGATACTTCCTTCTTATAGGCCGTTTCTTTGTTGAAAACGGCTTACTCATCAGAAGGAGTTAAGCTATTGTGAGCCACGTTTTTTGGATGGGATGGGGGTTGGTGGAGGATAGGGTTGTGGGGGCCCATGGCCCTGTCAGTGATTATGTCAGGGGCAGCGCATGTACACAGGCAGCTATCTGCACCATCAGCAGTATCAGCTCAGGCTCTCTCAAGCCCGTCTCCGAGGGTTTCCTGTCTATTGCATCAGCACTGTGGGATGACAGGCCCTCTTGCTGCTTTCGCATTGGTGCAGGCAGCTTGGAGGTGGCATCGGAATACAGGCTTGGTTCATTGATTCACTCTCAGTGGGAGTGACTGTAGTGATGAATTTCTTGGCGGCTGCAGACTGACTCTCTGTGGCCAAGGGTAAAGGTCAAAGGTGACTGGGTGGAGGCTGCCACTGGTCAAAGGAGTAAGGGAGTGTGTCAGTGTGTGTGTGTGTGTGTGTGTGTGTGTGTGTGTGTGTGTGTGTGTGTGTGTGTGTGTGTGTGTGAGTG
>JASCQY010000102.1:5708550-5722101 GCA_030264315.1 Sardinella tawilis | reverse complement strand
TATGAATTTCAACAAGGGAACCATAGCCCCCCCCCCCCCCCGCCCTCCTCTCACATACCCACCTTTTTATAAGCACCCCTCTGAAGCCTAACTTAATTGAAGAGATTTCTGAAGAGACTTAAAAACAGACATTTAGTCTGTTTTAGTCTGGGA
This sequence comes from Sardinella tawilis, assembly GCA_030264315.1. Lineage (NCBI taxonomy): Eukaryota > Metazoa > Chordata > Actinopteri > Clupeiformes > Clupeidae > Sardinella > Sardinella tawilis. Next base: position 5,721,948 of record JASCQY010000102.1, on the reverse strand, counting down.
GGAGTATGATTGATTTCACGTCTCCCCCTTCAAGGGCCACTCAGCCTTGGGCTCAACAGCGCTTTCATACACAGAGTTGAACCAGTAATGAACCAAGCGATATGGCATCACCAAGGGCCCTGTAATATCCACTGAGCGCCGACTTGGAGCTGACAACAGTGAGATAATGTTACGTTCGGCGCCTGCTCAGCGAATCTCATTCCGACACACTGAAAGCGTAGAAGGGTGGGGTGGGCAAGTGGGGGACGAAGTGAAGGCACTTTGGGAGCGAGGCTCAGCTTTACACGGGCTATTGTAAACACGGCCAAGTGTGGCCCAGAGAAAGGGAGTGTGTGTGTGTGTGTGTGTGGGGGGGGGGTATTGGCTCATCTGAGTGAAGCCGAGAGGAGAGCCATTAAGATTATGAATGAGACGGGCTGCAGTCGAGGCTGATAGGAATGCTTTCTACCAGGAGCCTCTCAAGGCTGGGAACATGCATCAGATCCGGGTGGCCGCCACGGCACCCGCTCCAGGAGAACGCATGGCATCATTAGGGATAATGTGGCCCCCCTCTGGACAGATGAGGCCCTACAGTACTTACTGTCTGCAGCTCCTACGTTGGCAGTTTTTATTTGCTCCTTTAAATTGGACAGCCATCTGAAGTGTGTGTGTGTGTGTAAGAGAGCGAGGGGGAGAGAGAGAGTGTGTGTGTGTGCATAAGTGAATAGACAAAAAGAGAGGGAGGGAGTCACTGCAACGCCAAGACTGCAATAAGGCATTGTTGGTGCAGAGGCCCTAGACTGATGACTGTCGCAGATGTCAAGGAATAAGCATCTACACACACTGTTTCTTTAGACCTTTATTCAGCAATGCATTTCATTTAAAAGCACTTAACAATACAGAGTGACAGCATTTAATGATACAGGCTGAACCGCATACAACACAAACATTCATGCCATTGAAGAGAGTAGTGAAATTGTTGAAACCAGGAAAGTGTTACAAACAGAAATAAGGTACAAAATACTACCATTAAAGTACGTTAGTGCATCTAGTTTCAAATGTCAATATGATCGTTGAAAACATGATAAAAAATTGGTTAAAAAGGCAAAGTATGTAGCTACTTTTTTCTTAATTCATTTTTAAAACAGGACCTTTGCACAGACAACCAAGATGGCCGCTGAAACGCATCACTAAGGTCTTCTGATTTGCAAGAGGGGATCAGATCTGAAATGCTGCTTTCAGACATGACTGACCCAACGCACCTGCACACTCACTCAAGCCTACTCACTGGCATCCTCGTTCCTAAAAATAAACATGGTTGAACAGGACGCATGACTTGAGATTGCAATTATTTCAGTTTAATTGTAATAGGCTGAATATAGTCTAGAAAATAAAATACTAGAGAACTAAAAAACAAAACAAAACAAAAAAAGTGATGTCCATCAAAATCCCATGAACATTTTTTCCTTTTCATATATATTTTTTTTCCCGTTGAGGCTGACAGCTTTGGAGAGGAAAAAAAAGCTACCCCTTTTACACATTCTGTAATACCCCTTAATCTTTATCTTGGTAACAATATAAAATAATTTATTCTATCACTACTAAAGTAGAGGCTTTGAAGTCTTGGCTTTATATTAGATTGTACTCTCTAGCTCATTTCATTTCGGTTTGTCATGATGATGCATTTAAATAAAATGGTATTAAAAAAAAAATAATAAAAAAAAAATAAAATAAAATAAAATAAAACAAGGTAAACAGCACCTTATCCCCAGGGGTGTTGCAGTGTTCTTTTTGGAAGCAATGGCACAGAATCCTCTATGGTCATTAGCAAACATTTAGAGAGAAAAACAAAAATGATAATAGCTTAATAACCTCATTGTTCATAGACCTGTGATGTGATGGTAAGGGGTGCGAGCACATGCCTAACCGAAAAACAATCCAGTTCCAAGCCTTATACAACATGAGGACGTGTAACAGCACAATTTTGCATCAGTGTCAGGGGCAAAGGGCGAGGGGCAAAGGTCAAGGGTGCAGGGAAGGGAAGGGAGGGGAGGGGAGTCGTGTTGCAGTAATACTCGAGGCTTGTTCACTCATACCAATACTACAGGCGTGATGAGATGGGCCGACTGCTGCCGTCTCCTCTCTGCCTCCACGGCGCACAGTACGACTGGCTTCAGGACCGCTCCGCCCCGACTTCCAGGGGTTTCGGTGTGGGACTCAAGCAGCCTGGATGGAATTCGACCTCGAAAGTTTGTCCACTCAGGACCGGACAAAACTTGAAATGTGACTTAAGCAGAACACTAAAATGGCCGCCCCAGAAAAAGACTGAGGCGGCTTATAACACGTAAGCATCTGGCATGACGGTGGGCTGCGCGTGACGCCTCAGCTCTGCTATACTGGCCAGAGCTGGCATGAGCGCCGCATCGGGCAGCATCCTCTACAGTTAGGCTTGCATCAGATTACGTTATTGGAAATCAAACAAAAGAGGAAAAAACAAGTAGAGCAAGAACACAGAGCTTTGTAGCAATGCACGTGGATTAGGGGGGGGCGGGGGGGGGTGTGTGGGTTAACTGCTGAACGCTGGGACTGGGAGGAAAGACCTCCTGGAACCCCTTTCTATACAAGACTGCATCTGATCTGCCACAGATGTTCACAGTCTCAACGTGGTGCATCTATACTGACTGGACCTATGAGACTAAGACTGGCAGAAACACAGAGCACAGAGCAGTAGCTGTCTTCTCTCTATACGAGTGTTTAGGGTGCTGAAGAGAACTGCTCTTGTGATAAACACACATGGATGAGATGTTTGTTTTTTCCCCCAAAGTAGACAAACCAGGATAGCTCTGGGGGACAAGTCTACACCATTAACACTGATGACTGACAGCTTAGTAGGGAGGAGGGGTGTGTGTGTGTGTGTGTGTGTGTGTGTGTGGAAGGGGGGGGGGTCTTGCAGACACAGGAGTGCTGTGTGCATGAAACAAAGCAGCTGGTTGGCTGGCTGGCTGGTTGGTTGGTTGGTGAGCGGTGGAGCAGAGGCCTGAAAGACGAAGCCTGGGGCTCTAGTAGAGGAGGATGCGGCGCTCGATGGCCTTGCGGCAGATGGGACACTCGCTCATGCGGTCCCCGCACAGCTGGCAGGTGCCGTGGCCGCACATGAAGATCATGTTCTTCAGCCGGTCCAGGCACACCGGACACATGGTCTGCGGGGAGGACAGGCAAACTCATGAGCCGCTTGGAGAGCACAAGAGATTTGAACAAACATAAAACACATTCCGCTCCAGAAACATTCCAGTGGATCTAGAGTATGAGCTATGGTAATAAGATTACCAAGCATGCACAGAATGAGTGCAATGTAGCATTTATGGAGTGGTCTCTATACTTATACTAGAGCCTAGGAGGCTAGCCTGGCCTTCTTTGCTAATACCGTGATTTCCTGAAGATTAACTACACTTAGTGCACTGCTTCTGTAAAGATTCTTTGGCCCCCAATCAAATACCGCAGTGTTTCCTACCCATGTGTAAGATCTTTAAAGACCCACTCCAGGAATGTATTTGTCAGTATAATGTCAATGTAGTTATTAATAGATATTCCCCAATTTGTATTTTCCATTTTAAAAAATCTTTCATACTGTATGCTCTAAACAGTGCCTATAAAAAAAATCCACCCCTTCCTCCTTGTGCTGAAAGTGAAATTTTCTTAGCACCGAATCTTCTGCTTCTTACCAAAATTCTATAGTGCCGAATGTTTACCTATGACGCATCGTCTCTCTTCAACGACACGACTAGATGGATAGTTGTCTGCAGAGCCATAAAAGTAAATCCCTTTATTCTATACTCTGGTTGTCTGCAAGTAAGCAGTCATGTTGCCACCAGAAACCAGGGTTCGTACGGGTGCTTGAAATCCTTGAATTTCAGGTAAAGTGATTGGAAATGCTTGGAAGTGTTGGGCCTACCATTTTTCTGGACAGTCTGACTCAATAGACCGATTATTAAATGACGAGCAATAGAATAAGTTTGCTGAATCACGGCTACACGCTTCCTCTGATGGCTTCGCTTGAGCCTTTGCGTGCTGCGCATGGAAGGTCCGTCACCACGACGAAAACGGGGCGTTATTTGTAGATGTAAACAAATTATTTGCTAACCTTAAAAGAAAGTAGAATTTGAATTCTCTGCCCAAGCCTGAGCGCAAAGGAGCAACTGCCCTGTGTAACTACCGCATACACGAGTAGCCTATCTCCACTTGCCATCCTAAAAATTTACCTTCTGCACTCTGTGCATAATCAGACCTTACTAGTAAAATCAAGCTTGCTTATATGATGGAAGATGGGCTACAACATGAGGAGGAAAGTTTAGGTTTAGAGCAACTTAAAATTCACGGTTCACAGTTAAAGTGTAGTCGCTTGAAACATGGACAAGTAACGTTTGGCTAAACGCTCTATTTCCTCGAATGCAATAAAGGTTGGCTATTTGTGTCAAGCAAAACATTATAAACTCGATCTCTTTGCCAGAAATCTCCTGCATCAGCAAAAGGTGTCCCGTTTTAGAGAACATGATCAGGATGAGACTGCTACCACTATACCACTATTTTGTGTCCAAATTGGCACTCTTTCATGCGGAATGGCAGGAGACTGAGGCGTAGCCTGATGCGTTGCTACTGTATTCGTTAGAAATGGATCGCGCTGTGCAATTTGGATAACTAGGCTACTTCAGCCATACCTGCAAGCCTAATCCGTTATCACGGTTGATGTCTTTCCAGACGTCTTCATTTCTTGTCTGTAGGCTACACTAGGTTTCAGGTAGTCCGATTGTTATGCCAAAAAGGTCAAAACATTATAGCTTAGCTGTCAGCTCTGAAAGTTTTATGTTGCTATTCAATGCTATTCATTAACCATCCCCGTCTAACTGGAAAGTTGCGCCCAGGCAATCACATCAGCGCGAGTATAACTTCATTGCCCGTTCAACATGGGCATCTTTTTTACCAGATCAGAATTCAAATCTGCATTTTAGATGCATACAAATCTACAAGTTATATTTGTTTTGATAATGACAAATTTGGCCAAAGTTTGCAGTGTGAATTGTGTAGCTTACAAAATAGGCCTAGAAGAAGCACTGGCCAGGAGCTGGATGCTGTGTGGAACTGTTTGCTCACAGATTCCATAGCTCGTCCACAGGCAGTTGAATGTTGAGATGTGATTGGTGCGTGGTATTTCTGACGTCAGAAATACATAAAAATCGGATCCATTTTTCTGAGACACAAACACCTAAGCTGAGAGTTTAATCAAAATATTCATGTAGGTGGCGTTAACAGTGTTTTTAGCCCATATTATGACTTGATTTTTGCCAGAGTGGATCTTTAAAAGGTAGGATATGGAATTCTATTTCTTCCCTATTTTTGCATTTGGAAGAATTTCCATTCTCTCGTGCATCCGAGTTTGCGCTCCTGCCTGACTGTACATCCATGTTCTTCCAATGGGAGATGTTGGAGGAAAGGGGCAGGGCCATCTGTGAGACCGTTTCAGTTTTTTTTTTTTTAAGTTTCTGCCAGTGTTTTGAGAATTCCATACCCTACCTTTAAGGCCAAAGCTGCCTTTAGCTTACAGGTGTCTCAATGAAACATGCTGCAGCAGACTATGAGTCCCTGTGTGTCTATGAATGCTCCGGTGCCTGTGTCTCATCTCGTCTCATCTGAGAGCATCTCCTCCTCACCTGCTCCTTGATGTCCTGCAGCTGCTGTTGAAGCTTCTGCACGTCAGCGTTGACGTTGGTGTTGTCCTTGTCTCTCTGAAGAGCCGGGATGTTGCCGCTGGCTGCAAACAAACAGGAAGGGGCGGAGAGAGCACACCTCATTACTCCTTAGCCAGTCATTGACGCATGTGCAAGGTGCATGATGGGAGAGCACTCCCCCATAGACCTCCAAGTGGGGGAGGAGTAAGCAGTCGGGGGACCCTGGCTCGTCCTTTTAACACCTCTTTCCCCAAGATGAGCTTGCGCAGGTCTACTGCTAGGAGCTTTGGAGGGACACTAGTAGTCTAGAGGGGATGAACACTACCAGGCTTCACGGTACCAGCAGGGTTTGCAGTGTGGCGCAAACACACACACACACACACATACAGATACAACAACCACAGGATTGTTCTCCACTGGTGATGGCAATTGATGTTCGGTCACTGAAGACGTCACCACTGAAGTATTTTTTTTCCCCTTAACATGGATTGGAGGAGCAGCAGAAGAGCTCTTAGTTGAAATTGTAAATACGATGTGTGCTTTATAGGGGGACACATAATCAAAAGCAATGTACTCCTTTGCAACAACATAAAACAACATGGTCAACTTTGACAAGCACCTTTGTGTGCGTGTGTGTGTGTTTGTGAGTGTATACATTTGTGTGTTGGAGGTAGGCCATTTTTTTGGTGGGGAGAGGGGTTTGGGGGGGGGGGGGGGTAATTGATAAAATACTTACACCAACTTAGCGCCAGATTGTTGGGTTGGAGAAGCTCCTGCGACCCCCCTGCAACTGAGTTAGAGCCCCCTGCTGAGAAGCAACCAGTCACAGTGTTACGACATGTACAGGCCACCAGCACCTCCTGAGGCTCAGCCACAGCACTGGCTCCTCACAGGGAGCAGAGGAGAGGTGGCAAGAGGGAGGAGGAGGAGGAGGTAGAGGAGGAAGAGGAAGAGGAAGAGGAAAAAGAAGAGGAGGAGGAAGAAGAGAAAGAGGAAAAAGAGGAGGAAGAAGAGGAAGAGGAGGAGGAGAGAGAGGAAGAATAGGAGGAGGAAGATGAGGAAGAGGAAAAAGAAGAAGAGGAGGAGGAAGAAGAAGAAAGAAGAAAGAGGAAAAGAGGAGGAGAGCAAAGGAGAGGACGATGGCCTGAGCGACGAGCTAGGGAGCTCGTCACAGCAGAGAGAGGTGCAGTGAGCACCGCTGTTTTAGGTGAGAAAGGGGTGGGGGGAGGAAGCGATGAGAGGAAAATTGGCTTGTGGGGCCGTTTTTTGGTATTAGTTGAATGTGTTATCGGACCTCTGTGAGTCGCTGGAGAGTTTCAGGGGCAACGAAAATGTGACCTTTCATCAAGCCATCAAGACGGATGATGTCGTCACATTGGTCACCATTGGGACCCATTTCTTCATTTTACGAGCAGGGGGACGAGGAACAGAAGACACACTTGACTTAACATTTTACCGCATTCCGAGATGCGCAGGGCGAACACGTTTGAAGACTTAATTTATAACTGCTGCAGACTACCAAGCAAGCCCGGCGTTGAGCATTTAAGGCAGGCCAGGGCTACAGTGGTGGGCAGCAGAGTGCACCCACTTCAAAGTGGGTGGCATTCCGTAAAGCGCGACGAAAAGCTGTGCTGTGGGGCACTGGCATGACAGCATTAGGGGAGCCTGATCACCCGATGCGAGACGCCTTGGCAGAAAGGGGGCCTTAAAAAAAATAAAAGCCAGTAAAAAAGTAATTAAAAAACAAACAAACAAAAAAAACACACACACACCACACACGAAAAAAGGTGACCTACTGCTGGCCCCGGGCGTTTGGGGGGGCCGAGCTCCCCTATGGCGCGGCTATTACGGATTTGCGGGCCAAGAGGAGCTTTAAGGTTTTATCTGCCACTGCGGTCCGTCTGCGCGTACGCTGGGATCTGCTCTGAGGGCCAGCGGGCTAGCGGGCGTGAATGTGAGCAGGGTGGCCGCGCAGACAGGCTGTTACTGCTGCTGCTGCTGCACGCCACAGTGACTTGTGCAGGGGAGAAGAATCCCTTCTATGGTGTTATCCATCTCTCCCCCCCAACCCTGGAGTGCCAGACACGGAGGATGACGTGCGGGGGTGTGAGGGGACGGAAAAAAGGCCTCTGCTTATCCCTTGCTTGGGGGTTTGAAGTGGTGGTGGGGAGCACCATTAGTGCTGTGCTGTGTGTGTATGTATGTGTGTGTGTGTGTGTGATTTAGTACTGAAGTCCCATGGGGGGGGATTGGTGGATAAGCAGCATTCCACTATTGCTTAGACTATGTGTGCACGTGTATATATATATACGTGTGTGTGTGTGTGCGCGCATGTGCATGAGTGTGTGTGCCAGAGAGACAGAAAATGTCTGTGTGTGTGAGTGAGTGTGTGTGTGTGTTTTCTCAGTGGTACTGTTTGAGTGCAAACATGGATAGATGTGTTTGACTTGAGCACTTGGCTACACAGAAACAGATCCCTCTGCAGATTAATCTCTTTAAGAAGTGAACTCGCACCAGTTTCCCTTTTAACTCAAATCAAACCAACAAACGGGGACCATGGGAAAATGTTCTCCACGGCTACGGAACAAATGGATGATAAAGTAACCGACACAAAGAGAACTTAATACGGAACCATTTGAAAAAGCTGGATGGAGGAAATGATCCAAAAAAAAAGGTCATTCATAATCATGGACACAAAAAAGAAAGAAAAAGAAAGAAAGAAAAAGAGGAGGGGACAAAGAAGACATCAAAAGACCAATGAAGCCTCAAATCCATCTCCACTCTATCCATCAGATTCCGGACAAAAAGACGGAGGGCAGGGAGGCGGTCATCTTTAAAACTGCTGGAGCCGGGGACAGACGAGATGCACTGGTTCTTGACTCACGGCCAAGACAAAGAACAAAACGATACAGCAAAAAAAAATTAAAAATTAAAAATTAATTACCCAATTTCAAAAATAATACTTTCTGGGACCCACTACTCTGTGGACAGACTTTTTGAACAAGTTCAAGTGTTTCTTCGAAAAACAAGAAAGTAAACAAGAAAGAAGAAGAAAAAAAAAAAAACTCTCAATTCACTAGATCGGGTTACATTTCATGAGTTGGGAATGTTCCAAGACATTCCAGAACTCTTTGTTGGAATGCTCCAGTGTGACTTAACTAATTAATCCCATATTTTTAAAGTTCTCCCAAAAGGCCCAAGGAGAGGTTTAAGGAGCAACCTGGTCTCGAAACACATTCAGAAAATAACACAGCCACAGGGAATGGAAACTAAGGCATGAGACACACACACACACACACACACACACACACAACAAGAAAAGAAGCACAAAAACACTACACATTCAATAGAGACAACATGAGAGAGTCAAACACTAGAAGGCAGGCGAAGGCAAATAAAGAAAAGAGCAAAGAGAGATAGAGAGAGGTAAAGAATTAAAAGGGAACGTGTGGAAGCTTCACTCACTAAGGTCCTCATCATCAGTGGCATCCTCCATACCTTTCCCTCCGCAACACATGACGAAAGGTGTGCGGCGCTCCACCACAGCGCGACACTGCACACACTTCTTCATGAGACTGGCACAGTCTGCAGGACAACACAGCACAACACAAAACAAAAACAACAACAAAAACAAAAACAAAAACAAAGAGATGGTCAGGCCACAGTTCACTGTGCTCTTCTAAGGCTACAAAGAAAAAGTTAGCAGGTCCAAATAGCAAATGTAAACATTGAGGCGTTCAATAACGTTGATGGGCTTTCCCAAATGCCTGCGGTGTCTGACTGAGTGGACATGTCCACTCGCAGAGTCATTTCTGCAGTGGTGGAGAGAAACAGTCTGACCTACACCCATCACACGCATATACGAATTCTACACATGCATACGGAGATCGATACGGCACCAACTGAGGACGCAAGCAGCATGTCTGGAATCCCAATCTCCTCCCAACACACACACACACAGCACTTTGAGGGATTATTAGGCATGATCACTTACTCTCACAGGCACACATGTGTCCACATGGCTGGAAGAGAACGGCTGCCTTCTTGTCAGAGCATACCACGCACTCCTCGATCTGGATACAAATACACACACACACACACATAGGAACATATGAGCAACAAGCAGAAAGAAAAAAAACAAGGAAATACAATGATCAAGGGGTATTTGTGCGCACAAGGATTGCCATCCCAGAATATTCCAGGATTCTGCAAGTGGGAGTCGAAGTGAAGCATTCCCAGTTCATCACCTGCACGTGCGTAGAGCTGTGCTATGACACCATGGTTACTGTACCTTAGTCCTGGACTGGACTTGGTCTTTGCAGATGAGACACTTCTTGACGCGCGGGGAGCACAGGGAGCAGGTGGCGATGTGGCCGCAGGGCCCAAACAGGGTGTCCCTCTTCATGTCCGAGCACACCATACACTCCTCCAGCGTCTCGTTGTTACTGTTCAGAGACGGGCTTCGAGAGCCCACCTGCCCGCTGCAGAGGGGCCGGGGTTGGGTGGATGGGCATTGAGAGAGAGTGGGAGACAGAGAGAGAGAGAGAGAGAGAGAGAGAGAGAGACGGAGAGAGAGAGAGAGAGAGAGACAGAGAGAGAGAGAGAGAGAGAGAGACGGAGAGAGAGAATGGAAAGAAAAGTGTGGGGGATAACAAAAAATAGGGATGAATAAAGGTGTAGGAGCACAACGCCTGCATTTTCAAATCATTACCAGGCCTGGTGCAAACACATTAGCCTGAGGCTAACAGCCGTTCAGCCCAGGAATGCTAAACTAAGAAGATAGCTGTAACTATAACTATACTGACGATAGGAAGACTGTCCGTATCTCCGTGAACACATGACTAATCAGCTCTTTAGTGTTCTCAGAGTTTTAGCACTCATTGTAACACACATCGTTGTTTCTGTCGTAGTTTGTTGTGTGGACGTTATCACTGAGATTAACTAGGGCAATATTTATTTGCCATTTGTTGGTGTGAATGACCCTCAACTCTGGGACAGATCCATGAAATGGCTAGCCTGGGAATACCCATGCTGCCTTGCACGCTCGTTCCGAACTGCACGGCATCAATTTTTGCATGAATTTGGGAACCAATCACACAACGGGGAGAGATGGCAAGACGATGCGCAAACTTTTGGACAAACGAAACCTGAACTCCCGTACGAGAAAATGTATAGGTGGTCCCCAGACTAAATCTCACTTGAGATTTAGGCTGGTGTTAGCCAGGCTATGAAATGGCAGCAATTCTAATACATCGTCCCAACTCAATGACACACATAAGATAGATGTTATTATAAGTGAGTGGCATTGGCTGTACCTGGTTTTCTCCTTGTGACACTTGGCCAGGGCCTTGCACAGGCTGGGGTCGGGACAGAGGTCCAGAGGCGACTGGCCCTTCTTGTTGCGGATGGTGAGGTCGGCGCCGTTGGCGGCCAGGAAACAGGCGATGGAGGCGGCACTCTTCTTCTCCGCCCCCTGGGTTCCCAGGCCCATGATTAACTGTGATGGGGAAACAAGAGCACGCACATATAGCCACGCGTGCGCACGCGCGCACGCACACACACACACACACACACACACACACGAGAACACACTCATTAGATGTGCGAGCACACTCTCCTCTCCGCCTCCGTAGTATGGTGTACCCATATAAAGCACGCTGGGCCAGTCTATAGCCCTGAATGTGAAATAATGGATTCTGCACACTAGTTGAAGTGCCATGACAGATTATTATTAGATATTTCAGCATACAAATTCCCTGTCTGGAAGTCTTTTAAATGGATAGCTGGCCTCCACCTCTCTCCTTCTCGCTCATTCTCTCTCTCTCTCCCCCTCTCTCTGCGGCTGTGATAATAGGGTGATAGCGTGATACAGGAGAGATTTGTCACTCTGTCTGTGGTAATAAATGACAGGCGCCTGGCCTGGGAGCAGCCTCCTGTCAGCCACGCGCTGATTTACAGCAGCCATTGGGCGGTGGTGGTGGCAGTGGCGGTGGGGGGGCGGATGATGAGCGCTTGGGCTGGTCCCAGGTCAGCCAGCCTGCGTCGGTCCCAACGCCATCGAACAGCAGCCATGCAGAGCGGCAGGCCCAGGACCAACATTCAGGGATGAACTGGCGTGACGTGGCATGGCAAGACAGGGCAAGGCAGGGCAGGGCAGGGCAGGGCAGGGCAGGGCAGGGCAAAGCAGTGCAGTGTGGCGTGGCCCGACACGGAGCAAGATGGAGAGGCATATGGGGGGAGGAGTGTGTGAAGGGAGGGTGATTTGTTAGTGGCAGGCCCGAGGGTGTGGATGTGAAGGGGGCGGGGGAAGAGTGGACCTCACAGGGGTGGCGGGTACCAGAGGTGTCACAGCAGCCCCGTGTCAGAGTAGCAGTAATGCCAGACAGTTATGATGGAGGAGACACTGTGTATACAGTATAATAATGCACCGCCTGTGGCCACTGGGAGACTCCCACAGACACAAAAGGCTTACAGCTAAGCTCCAAAGTGTGTGTGTGTGTGTGTGTGTGTGTGTGTATGTGTGTGTGTGTGTGTGCGCGTGAGTGTAGCCCATAAACGTTCAATATGAGCCGAGTAGAATTCCATGCGAGTGTATGGGCACAATTGGGTTCATTTCCTTGATTGCGCTGCATCTGCTGCGCTCTCTCCCTCCCTCTCTCTGCACCGCGCTCCCTCTCGGCGCGGTCTCTGACGGCGCTGATGGACCCGTTGAGCCGGGTAATTCAATTCTCATCTTGTAAGCGTGCGACGGCAGAGCAAACGCACAGCTGATGTCTCAATTAGGGCCTGTCTGCCGCCGTGCGGTCCTCCCCTGGTGACAGAGGACACCTACCACACCAGCAGACCTTGGTGGCCACACACACACACACACACACAGGCAGACAGGCACACTCACACACACACACGTATGTATGTACACACACTTGCATGTATACACATACAGTAAACACAAAAACTCATACATACTTATACAAGCTTACACACACACACACACACACACACACACACACACACACACACACACCACAAACTCCCACACTAAGGTTTTGCCTGATGACTGAGCAGGACTCGTACTTGCGAGAGCGCTTGTTTAGTGAGTATGTGCTTAGGCCGACAGCTTTGGAGGCGCTACACTGGAAAGCCTTGTGTCTGTCTGCAAGGCCTCATTGGGCAGCTTACTCGAGCGGCCAAGGAACACCACGCACAGACCAAGACCCAATCTGTCACCGTTAGCACACAGCGCATGTCCTGACAGCTATGGAGAACATACTCCAGTAATTCATGGCAACAGAGAGGAAGAGATGGAGAAAGAGAGATACCACGAAAGTGAGAATGAAAGAGAGAGAGAGAGAGAAAAAGGGAGAAGAGAAAGATAGAGAGACAGAAAGAAGAGGAGCAAGATATTTGGCCTGACAAGGTAAAATCCTGCTCACTCTCCCATCACTGTGAGACACTTGCACAGGCGAGAGCCGACGCTGCGAGAAGCCAGGGTGTTTCGTTTTGAAGTTCACTTGACAAGAGACACTCTGAGGGTCTCGGACTCCCTCCATAATCCCCCCTCTCCACCACACCAGGCCCTGTGAAGCTCACTTAAAGGAGAACGCCGGCACGTCCCAAGTAACCTACATTCCAATGGAAGCAGTGGTCGAGTACAACGAGCTGACAAAAAATGAGCCGAAACGATGCTACCTGAACG
>JASCQY010000102.1:5689835-5701086 GCA_030264315.1 Sardinella tawilis | reverse complement strand
CCCAATTAGCCCCCCCCCCCCCCCCAACCTCACTTAGACAGCATATGGCATTTGACAGCGAGGTAAACTGGAGAATTACTTCCTTCATGGAGCTGTGGAGAATTCAGTCTCAGGGAGAAGAGGGGCTTCGATCGGCCGCCAGCCTCAACTCCGTCAACATCAGCGGGTGGGGGACTGTGGGGTGCTTGCTGGGGAGGTATGAGGGGTGGGGGGTGGCGGGGGGGATGTGGGCACGACAGAAGCATCGCTGATGCACGACGGGGTCATAAATCTCCGGCTCTAAATCACCTCGACTCCAAACTGTTTACCGGAGGTGCTGGAGCTTAGGCTGCGCGATCTGCAGGGGGTTTCAACTGAGCACAGTTATCCAGCAAACTCCTCTCTTTCCTCTCCATCTTGAGCACCCCCCCCCCCCCCACACACACTCTTTAGGCAGACAGAACCAGAAAAAAAGAAAATATGAAAATATGATGTACTGGAAGTTTAGACTTGTACCAAACTTGTCCAACTAATCATTCTGAGGGGATGAAAATTAAGTTATAAAATCATGAATTACAGCCTCTCCCTCCTTTATCAGCTGTCCCCAATTATCCTTTCTGCACTGCATGTTTGCATGCTACACTGTTCCAGACTGATTACTAAAATGCATAGTGTGTGTGTTCTTTCTCCGGAACCACACCCACACAGACTCTGAAGTTTATTCTGCAGCTGACAGACTGCACCTCTCAAGAAACCATACAAGTTTTCTGGGCTATGATATAAATTATTCATTGGCTAAGCAGAGGTCAGATGTGAACACAGGTTAGGGCATGAGGTTTGGGTTTGCACTAATGCTTATCCGATCTTGAGCATCGGAGTCTCTGCCACTGACCCGAACAAGCTGCTATAGAGAATGCCACTACTGTAGATGTACTGTAGCCACACAAAGCTCCGATGCATCAGAGAAGCAGTTGCCAAAGAGCAGTGGCTGCTTTGAGCACCGTGCAAGCTCACGCCATACTTTATACTTCTAACGAGTTCGGGATCACAATTAAAGAGGAAGTTCACTGACACCGAGCTGCCACAAGGGGGATGTGCATAAATAAATAATGACAGACACTGCCTGATATCAAATGAATATGTATACCATGAATTCTCAAATAAGGTTAGAAGATATACATGTACCCTTGTCAAAAGACAGGTGAACTGCATTAATACAGCTCTGGGAGAATGTTTTAATTATTTAGAGAGAGAGAGAGAGAGAGAGAGAGAGAGAGAGAGAGAGAGAGAGAGAGAGAGAGAGAGAGAGAGAGAGAGAGAATGTAAGATTGATAGTCAACAAATCTGGTTCTTTCTGGAAAAGCAATAATCTTTGGTGAACACATGCAGTGTGAGGGTAGTTAATCATGATCTCTATGGCTGACTGTGTCCTTGAGCAGTAAGTGCCCCTCTCTCTGCTCCTTCATGCCTCCCCCACTGTACAACAGGGTGCACTGGAGTTGCCCCCCTTTTTTTTGGCAGGGATTTATTTTGGCACAGAGAGAACAGGGAGCTGCTATTGGTCCAGTCAATCCATCTAGCTCTGTGAATGGCTTAGGGTAGTTGGTGTTGCCCAGGCATGTGTGCTGATTGGCTTATGCGTCACAGAGTTCCGCCCAGGGATGGTCACATGCGGGTGAATGGAGATGGAGTCATTTTGATCCCATTCAAACACAGAGGTTACCACAAGATTGCTTAAGAGCATGAGCATTGCTTAACCACTGCTCTTCAACGTGTACTTGAACGGTCATGGATGTGGTTTATTCGGGATATATTTCATTAATTAGGGATACAAACTCTTCATTTCTCTTTTTGGGTAGTTTAGATCGATAGATCTGCCATTTTGGGAAGAGATTAAAAAGACAAATGCATGTGAATACTGGAGAACTAGTAGTTGTTTAGCAATCAACCTGCATGCCATTTAAATTCAGTGCAATTTATTTACAAGCATCTCAATTTTTTTGACAGTTAAAGCTGGAGCTCAATCTGAGCATATATTACCTGTGCACATTCTATTTAGGTTGCGGAATACAGTATGCAGTTGATTGTTCCATTTCATGTACTATACATTTTTGCTTTGCATGGTCACTGTGTATGAAAAGAAACTGGCCTTGCTGCAAATAAAAAAATAAAAATAAAAAAGTGAACTTAAAAGATGTTAAGACTCGGTAAGTGTGTGTGTTTGTGTGTCGCTGAGAGTTCAGTGACTGTGGGCTGAAAGGCGACTGCCACAGGCTTCCCCCGACAGTGGCCAAGCTGTACCCCAATAAATCACTTTTACGCTGTCTGCCGCTCACCAGCCTGACCTGCTCAATGATGGAGCACTTACAGGGACCAAGATGGAGGGAGCGAGGCAGAGGCAGAGAATGAGGAGCTGTTCTAAAGTAAATCAAAAGGCTACAAGCAATCTCTGCCACCATGAAGCCTGCTAGGAGCAATGTCTGTAAACTCAGAATAAACATAAAGAAGTTTCCAAACTATAGGGGTGAAGGTGTTCTAACTTGGGCAAAGGGTAACACACTGTGAGCAGAGAATTATTGAACTTCTGTTAGATCACAGACTTGAAAAGAACTAGAGAAGTTTCAAAGCGATCAGAGGTTTGCTTCATCAATAGAACTGGCTTTGAATCTCTTTGGACTGTCGAGTCAATTCACAAGTCATACTTACCAGAACAGAAATGTTGTCAGAAGAATATAATGACGGCATAACATACTACTTTACTAAATACTTGATTGATTGTGATATTGGATATTAATATTGTCATTCTCCCACAACTGCAGCCATGTCAGTGAAAGCGCAACTGACAGATGACCAATTTTAATTTTAGTGAAAACATTCTTGTAGTTCACAGACGTTCATCTGTGTGCTTTCAAGGCCTGTCTACAATACTGTATATCCAAGCTGCATTTTAAACCTTTTTAATCCTTTTTAAATCAGACATGCTGAAGATTGATTTCAGCACAACTGAAGCTGGCAATTTACTGCTGACCTCTTGAACACCTGTGTGTTAGCAACACAGATATAAGAAATTTATTTGCTGAAACAATGTTGTGATTTAAATGTTTTTTATTGCATGTGTTTTATTTGCCCTATAACAGTGTCTCATAAGAAAGTAAATCCTGCCTCTTGAATCTCTGCTCTGCTGGGAGAATAAAATTGCCCAAGAGTGGGACTGCAATCCACTGCCAAAATGAAGCTGAAACCAATAACATTAAGAAAGTCATTTGTCTCTCTGTGCCCCTGGGTCTAAGGCAATTAAAAGGCTTGTTTCCAACGTTTGCCAATCATAAACATTTGCCTCTTTCAAACCAGCCAGACAAGTACTGACATGATTGATGGTTTACTTTATTTTATTGTCAAATGAACCCAAACTCAAGTGGCCACAATGAAAGTGCACCCTTAAAACTAAAAAAAAAAAAAGCACAACAGCCGTCTTCAGGCCAACTAATTTTTGTGCAACAATGGCAAGGCAGTATTTTTCTGTAATTTCATTTTCAGAGTTATCAACATAACTGAAAGAATAGGCGACGTAGTATGAATTCTCTCCCATTAGGTGCTTACTTTAACATACACCATCATGAAGAGCATCATGTGATACCCACTATGTAGGGGATAGCGGTCGATGAGGTGACCAGTTAGACGAAAATAACGGCGAGGTGGAGGCTAGAACTCTGCTGAGTCATTATTTCCGTCAAACTGGTCACCTCGAAGGCTGTTATCCCGCTTATCTGCCGTTTGCATTTAGGATATGTTGGTATTTTTAATCAACAACTTTCTTTACATCTAGGAATAATGTGTGCGAAATGCAGAAAATAACCCATTATCGCTACCGTTAAGGGGGGAGTTAACAGCCTGAAATAATTCCTTCCATTTTCAAATGTTACTACCGTTGATATGGATACTTTATAAGCACACTGGTATGGAGCGGTGATAAAACATTTTTGGATTTTGGTTATACGGAATTAATGGCCACCCCATCAGCCAATCAGAGAAAAGAATTCCATTGTTAAGGCAGATAACATGGCATTACACTGTAACCTGTGTAGCACCAATGTTGTATGTTGTATGTCGTTATCATGACAAAGGCTTTCCATGTTAAGCTAACAGAGCAGCTATGAAGAAGGACTGTTTTAGCTGAAGATGCTGGCAGGCACTCTCAGCAAATGCTGGTGGAACAGCAGCTATTCAATAGTTTCACTGGCCTCATAAGATGGAAGGTTAAGCTCTAAGTAGATGCATTAGGCTGCCTCATGCCTGGCAAACAGTCAATTCTTGTAATAGTCATAAATACATTGTAACCCAGCGGCAATAAATTAGAGCGGCAATGCATTAATTGAATTGCATTCTGCAGTCCCAGCCCAAAGATTCATGGGAGAAAATGAGGCCTCTACTGAACCGCTGTGACAAAGGAATGATGGGCCAGAGAGTGCAATTTTAGCACCTCCTATTAAGAGAGTGCAAGCAGTAGTTAGATAAATGGTGACGGCATAAAGTCCAGTCTCTATGTGTCCCAAACAGAAAGATGAGCAACAACTCTGCAGCTTTCTTATAGAGAACGGCATGGGATTTAGCATCTCATTAAAACAAAGCTTTTGAAAGGAAGAGCATATTTGGATGGCTCAGAGGCCTGGGGCCAAATTATTCCTCACTGTTAGGTTGAAGCGGGTTGGGAGAGGGCAAGGGGCAGGGGTTGTGGGGTCTCCAAAGGGCAGCACCGACATGCCGGTGAGCACGGAAGAGGGATGGTAAGAATCCAAGGTCAATCCAATGTTTCCTCAAAGCCCATTATTATTTAAAAAGGGACACTGCGCTAAATGGTGAGAAGACATTATGCTGAGAGATTAGCTGAGGCCTCCAGCAGTGCAATTAAGATGTTAGGAAAGTGGTGCTGCGCTAGGCTAGCTTTTACCAGAGCTGGTGTGGGTGGTGTGTTGTGGAATGGCTAGGCACAAAAAGAGCCAATGTTCGTAATTAAATAGATTCTTCAGGAAAACAGCAATAGGGATTGGGAAAAATATACACTTTTTAAAAAAGAAATAAATAAATAATACCTCAGTGAGAAGCACGCACATCCAAGAAGTGAGATAAATCTCAGAACACACAAAGCTGTGTGAATGAGAGAACTGGGGGGCCCGTCAGACAGTGCTTAAAGCTGAAGCGCACAATTCAGCTCCGGAAGCAGTGTTGTCGTAAGCTTGGTTACAGGTGTGATGTAGTGCACATTGCTGTCCTGCACCTCATACATTTCACATGAATACTAGCACTGTGGCTACAGCTCCCTCCTACCCTTACTTCTTTTGCAGACACTCAACTGTGCCCATTTCTAAGTATAGAGTTGAGCAGTAGCAGTATCTACCAAATCAAGCATGCTCCAGAGCTATTTAAAAGGGGAGAGGGAAAAAGAATTGAAAATGAAAGAGACAGAGGAGATGGAAAGAGAAAAGAGAGAGAGAGAGAGAGAGAACAGGAGAGAGGGTGAAAAAAAGATGAAAAGAAGATGCAATGGGAGGAGGGAAAAAGAGAAGAGACCACTTTATTTGGCAGTACTAAAAATAGTGCAGCAAATGGCAGCCGGGGCTGCGCTAACACGGGCTAGCTCTTCGCTGTACAGGACGTGCAATCGATAGGCGGAGCGCTGGATGGAAGCTTCCCGGAGCAGGCAGAAGGGGGGACAGCTGCATGAGGGAGGCTGCTGGTGCTGGAGCTAGTAGTGGTGGTGGTGGCGGAGCAGGGGGAGCAGGGGGAGGGCGAGGGGGGTTATTTTTTGCACTGGTTGACTAAATATGGTCACAGGGAGGTGAGAGAGACACCGGAGAGGAGACCGGCGACTGGCCAGCGCATGTTTTGAATGCCTGCCTGCCTGCTTGCCTGCAAAGCTCAAACACGGTTTAGCTTTTCCTCCCTGAAGTGCAAGCAAAGGACCTACGACAGTTAGCCTCTTCCTCATCTGCCAAACCCCGTCAACGTCAACTCCCACCCCTCCAATGACCCGACTCTTTGACCTTTTTCCCCTGAGGAGAGACCAGCTCCTGAAAAGCCCCCACAGGGGGAGGAAACCTCGGACTCGCACCAAGCCTCAGGTCAGACACTCTGGGCCGCCATCATCCTCTGCCCATCTCTCATTTTATGAAAGTAAAATTAGCCCTTGGCAAAATGTTGAGGTGACAAGCAGAATACTGAACAGGACTACACATAAAATAAAAATAAATCGTAAATCATATATAAATAATATATATATATTTAAAAAAAAAAAGTGTAAAAATTGCATGGTGCATCACTTGTGTTTCCCATTTCTTTCTAAAATCTGTATGTACATTTTGGCTTTAAGTGACTAATTATCTGTTGCCAGAGAAAAACGAGACAAGAAGGAACATAAACAGTGTCCTACAGCGCACTCCTGCAATCCTGGACATCCTCACAGAAAACCCAGAGAAGGCACATGGAGGAGCCGGGGGGGGGGGGGGGGGGGGGTGCTGCAGTTTTTCCCCCCCTCCCTTCTCCTCTCCCTCTGCCTCATTTTTAGAGCAGCAACGGCAGCTCCGCGTGTCAGCATGCTGTCTCTCCTCTCCTAAAAGGTAAGGCGTGAGTGTGCTTTCTTCCTGCAGCTCCCTTTCCCCTCCTTTTACCCCCCCTCTCTTTGCAGCCTCTCTCTCCCTCTCTTTTTCTCCCTCTCTCTCTCTCTCTCTCTCTCTTTCCCTCCCCTTCACTGTCTCTACCCCATTCACCATGTTCAACTCCCTCCCCTGCACAGCAACCCCACCCCCCACACCACCACCACTGCCGCCGTCGCTACCCCTCCACCCCAACCCCCATCAGAGGCGCTGATTCAGCGAGTCGAGCATGCGATGGCTGCAGCAGCTGGAGCGCTCTGGAGGTCATTATGGCTCTTCACACACACACACACACACACACACACACACACACACACACACTGGATGGGCGCGAGAGGGAGGAGCAGGGTGAGCACGCGGGGGGAAAACTGAGCTGACAGGTAATATATGCCGGCTGTGCCTGCCTCCCCCTGGACCAGAGTTTTTACCCCCCAGCCGGCCTGCTCCACACTGACGTCTTCCTCGTTCTCCGACGCGCTCGCTTTGCTCTCCTCTCCGGCGCCCTCACTCTCTCTCTTTCTCTCTCTCTCACTCACTCACTCTTGCTAGCTCGTCCCTCTCTCCCACTCTGGGTTATTAACTGCATGTCTCGCCTTGCTCGTGTGTAGCGTGGTCGGCATGGGGGAGTGGAATTTACTGTTCTGCAGCGGCACTACGAGACGAACTACTTACCAAGAGGGAGAGAGAGAAACAGGCACCTTGAGGATGTGTGTGATGGTTTTTTTTCCTCTTTTTAAATCTTTCTGTGGCTTTTGCTTTCAATCTCATCCAAGGGAAAAAAAGGAAGAGGAAGAATGTGGAAGAACGAGGAAGTCCGGGGCTACAGAGGAAGAGCAGGTGAACGAGGAGATTTGGTTGGTGGGGGGGTGGGGGGTGGGAGCTGCTATCGTCCACATGGATTTGCCTTGCTTGCTCATTCTCTCCCTCTCCCTTCTCACACACTCTCTCTCTCTCTCTCTCTCTCTCTCTCTTTCTCTCGTCCTCGCTCCCTCTCTCTCTTGCGTTAGCTGCGCTGGCCGGGCAGCTGCTGCAGCAGAGTGCTCTCTGGCTCATTAGCCTCTCGCGGCTGCAGCGCTACTGCTGCTATCTAATGACGGACTCCTTCACTCACAAATGCTGGGCTAGGGACACCAACAACCTTTTCTTTTCTTTTCTTCCTTTTTTATAATATTTTTTTAAATAAATACAAAAATAAAAACTAAATGAAAGAAAAATACAAAGGCCTCTCCTTCCTGGCCTGGATCAGATTACTTTCAGCCACTTGTGATGGATTCACTGTGATTCTCTGCTGGGACATTAGCTTCCCTGTCGGATGCCTTTTTTGGCCCCACCTCAATGTATATTTTTTGCCTCTGGTCTAGACTCTTGTGGTGTCCTCTTACCTCCAAAAGATTGGAATTACAAGACTTCCACTTTGCAGAAGACAAAAGGATCTCAAGGATAACTCGATGACGTCTGGCGGAGAGATACTGGTATTGTGGCGGGACGTGAGTTTTAAGGGAGGGTAGTATGTGTATGTGCGTATGTGCTGTGAAGGATTGAAAGCGGATTGACAGCAAACAGCTGTGGTGGTGTATTAACTGTGGTAGCAGTCATGGCGGGCAGGCAGGCAGGCGGGTGTGGGGAGGGAGGGAGGGAGGGAGGGAGGGGGGCATGTAGGGTATGTGTGTCACTGGCTGAACCCACGACACTCAGGGTAGTAACCCACTTTCTGTTGCTCTCCTGCTCACTACACTCTGTCTCTCTCTCCCATCCTGTTCTCGTTGCACCCTGCACTCTCTAGTCACTAGGCAGGGGCACGGCCGGAGTACTGCAATGCTGTCTCTGTGACGGCAAGTTAGGCGAGCCCAGCAACTGGCCACCCGCCCTTCTTCGCTTGTGTTCAACCATCACAAGGAGTCCATGCGCAAGTGGAATCCACTTCAATCCATCCCACCCTACACTAGCTCTCCCTCCTACCTCTCTGTTTCACTCCAGCCCGCCCTGGGCCTCTCGGGCCGCTGTGACATTTCCTAAACAGGACGTCATACCTCAGACCCGCACAAGTGAGCCCCTTTGCATTCCAGAACTTAGCAACACCGCCGCGTCATCTCAGGCTTCACCATTCATCCTCCCTCATACCCCACCCCTCACCCCTAACCTCGTTCCAGACCATTCTCGCCAACATATCTTAACTCATCCAACCTAGAGCCCCTGGGCAGGAGATTCACTCGTGCCCAGAATAGAACGTCTGAGTGTCCTTCCACTCCTGTTTTTTTCCACCAGTGCCCAATCCCGGTGGCCTGGTATCTAACTGAAAAGCCCAGAGGTGCCTGTAGGAGAGGGGGGGAAGGGGAGGGCAGTGTTGACTTGTGGAATGTATGGGGCTGGGGTTAAGATTCATTAGAGAACCAACGAACATTTCACGCTGCCATGCAAAAGGGTATTGATCTCTTGTACCTCAAGTGCCACAACTTGAGCTGTTGATCACCAAGCAAACACAGGCAGGTGAGCCAGCAGAGAAATGAGAGAAAAAAAAAATCCAGGGTTGGGAATGTATGGTTCCAGGGTGGAAAGCAGAGGGGGACGGGGAAAAATGCACAACACCCAGTGCAATCCGATCCACAAGTGCTGAGTGGGCATTAGCGCTTGCATGTGACCTCTGCCCTGGTCTGGGTGCCTAAAGCCCAAATCCTACTCACAATAGCTTCCTGTTCTACTTGGATCACCCTCGTTTTCAAACATCAGCAACCAGTCTGATGTCTCTCTTGGGATGAGGTTAAAACGAGAGCCAACAGCATAGAGATTGGGAGAGACAGATGGATGAAGTAGGAGAGAGTGAGTTAAGGAGGGAGGGAGGGAGGGAGGGAGGGAGCGAGAGCAGAGGGTGGTGAAAATGTGTGCAATGTTGAAGAGGCCATTTGGCTTGAAACGCACCTATTCCCAGGACAGTACAATCAACTTTCATGGACGACAAGGAGTACAGGAGCCAAGTCGCAAGGACGTTGCACAGAGGGGAACAGTCTCTCTCTTCTCTTACAGCCTCAGCCCAACCTCCTCCTCTCTCTACTTTTCATCAGAAAAAAGAGGCAAGGACAACCTTCTTTTGCTGCAGAAATCCCAGGCACTGTTCTTTTCACTGTTCCCTATGGATATCCCTGGCTCACTCGAGGACAGCCGGGGTCACTGGGACACCGATACCAGTGTCGACCAGAACACACATGTGGTGTGCTATGAAGGAGTCACTTCGAAAAAACCTTAACGGTTTCTCTGGACTACTGCCGAAAGTCACCTTTAGGTCTTCAATATACTGCTGCATTTCTAATTGTGTGGAAAAAGAACAAAAAAATGGCTGTGCTGACAGTCTACAGTAAGTGAATGCAGGGGTTTGTTTGTACAAAAATTGCGCCGACACCCCGGATAAGGTAAGGACACAAGCTGTGCTAGAGGCTGCCTACTTGGTGTACATACTTCTTTATGTGCCCATATGAACATATGATAGCTATGGAATGTAAAGAAGTATGTATTCTTGGTCAGGTACTGATCGTCCAAATAGGACATTAATGAATAAATACTACTAACTGCTAATTTGACCATCATGTAGATGTTGTGGAAATATGTTGGATGCTGCAAAGGAAGTGTGGTGTAGAATGCATTTACAGTTAGGGGGGGGGGGGGAGGTGCTGTGTGCTGACTGCAGTGAGGGTAAGGCAGAGAAGTTACTGCTATACGTCGGTGTTAAATGACTTGGGTCACAGTGTTTTCAAGCCGGACATTAGAATATTTCAATATCAGTCCTAAGATCAAGCTAAAGTGTGGTGGTAGGCTATTTGCTGGCATCAGATCGATAATATGCCAATTTCCTTAATTAGGATTGCAATATTTACACATAATGATCATTCATTGATCATTCCACACAGAAATATTTGTTGTTGAGAGGGGAAGTCTGACTGAGCCTTCACGTGCTAGTCTAGCTGCCAAAATATGCACACTTGCCTCAACGCAAAAAGACCAATGATTGGGCCGCGACATCGCCATAGGAACAGGGGCTCCTTTCATTATTGGTGAGTCTACTGCATTAGAGGCCTTGAATCTTAGCCAGCTGCAACTTAGCCCTCACTTCCGCAGGCATAGTGGTATGCCACAGCCAGTCCAAATAATTAATACCATAATCTTTTCCAAAGGTCCTTTCCACCTTCCTCAGAATAAAATATGGGGGAAGGAGCACTGGATTGTACTAGCTTTTTTTTTTTTTTTAACACAACCAAAGGTGTGGCAACAGTGGAGGAGGTAACAGTTCCAAAAACGTGCAAAGCCCTCATTTCTCCCTCATTTTTTTTTTTTGTTTTAGTCCATAGCCATGGCCTTCCAGTACCGCACCATATGGTGGCCTGTTTTAACCCCTCCCTGTGCCCCCAGTACACCCCTCGACCCCTCCAGCTCTGATTCCTAGCCCCATTGTTCAGGTTTGCTAGGCTTGCCAAATGCTTTGCTAGGCCGCATGGCAGCCAGATTAGAGCAGGAGCAAATGACAATGCAGGATCAGAGTGGGGTCTGCCTGTCAGCTGATTCTAATTGTCGGCCGCCTCGCACAAATGCGGGAGGTGGTGGTGGGATTGTGGGGGGGGGGGGGGGGGGGCGGC